>JANIIA010000003.1:15293309-15328962 GCA_027478495.1 Erythroxylum alaternifolium
TTCTCACATTACTTTTTTAGGATTCGAACTTACGATGTAGGATGACCCAAGCGAAACCTAGTTAGCTCCTATATCACTAAACCTCAAAAGGCCTTGTGAAGGATTATATTAAGTAGATTAAAGGACTCAATTTTGTTGTAAAGGCTTGGAATAGGATTAGGTGTGCCTTTGACAAATAGATGCAGAGTATAAAGTTTGTTTTGTTCCTCAGTTCCTATGTTCTCTTAGTTTTCCAATTCCCAGTATTTTTCTAGTGTAATTAGCTTTGCCTCTGTTATCTTGAGTTGATTGAGCTGGATGTTTTGTTATAATGCCTTTGTCATGCCCTTTCATTAATTTACTATTTTTACTTTTAAAAGAAAGAATTGAACTCTCTGACAAAATAATTCCTTCTTTGGTGATTTCTTTCCTCTTTCTTGTGTTCAACATTTGATTCAATTTGGTGGAATCTTTAACATCCTAGTGAGAGAAATATATTACAGAGAGTGATGCCTTAAGAAATTCAGTATTGGAGTAGAGGGAAATGTTGACATATTGGAAGTTGATCTTTGTTACTAAAAGAAAAAGGTTGAGCCACATTATAGGCATGTTTCTTTTATAAATCTAGTTTTCCATGCTTAACAAGTGACGATATCATAAGTGCAACATCCTTACCTTGAAAAAACACATTAAACTTGACGGTTTATATACGTCCACCTAAATAGATACAACGAAGGACATAGCTCACATTACTAGACAACACCCACTTTTGTCTCTCTCATTGCAGCTCTCTTCGTCTTCTTCCCATGAGCCAAAAAAATGAACTTTTACTGGATTCTCAATTCATAGAGTAAGATCGAAAATTTTAACAGTACCTTTTTAATAAGAGAGAGCAGGGAAGCTTGCCCTTTTAAAGCTTATGCAAAGTAGAGTCCAAGTTAAACCAGTTTTTTACTTACGAATAAAGAAGAAAGAGTTAAAAGGAAAAGATGGAGGGTCCCAAAGCAACTGTTTCTGATTTTTTTTCCTTCAGGTTATCATTATAATAAGGTTTGATGCTTACTGTTATATTGGATTGGGCTTCAAAATCTTCCTTATTATTTGAAGGTGTGTATTCCCTTATTTATAAGTGTAGTACTATATATGATTTTGGTGTACACGCGAACTCAAATCTTACTTTTAAGGAAAAGCATGAAATGGGAAAAAAAGAGTAACATATAAAATGCCACGTGGCCTGTGGTGAAGGGTATCAAAGGTTGATTTATAATTTTTTGTTTGCTTACAATTCGATTATTGGATATTTCTGTAATGGGTTCTCAAAAACCGAATAAGTTAATAGTTTGGCAAATTGTCCAATTTTACGTAATCGTCTTTGGTATGAATAAAAACAAAAATCAATCAAAAGAAAAATAACAGATGACTCCAAAAATTTGGTAACGCAGTTCGGTACTCTTTGCCTACGTCTGCGGAGCCCTCACCCAGATTAATTCTTTCGTTGAAATACAATAGATTAACCCAAGGCTTTACTGAACCTACATCACTCACCCCTTGACATTATCTCTCAACCTCACTTCTCTTGAAAGTTTTTCACAACCAATAATACAACCGATCGTGTTAGCCTCGTCAAAGGATTTTTCTCTACTACATTTAATGAAAGACAATTAATAAAAATAACTCGATTGATTAATTAACTAAGAAAAGAACAACAATACACTTGAGATAAAAGAATCTTCTATATTATCAGCTTCCTGAAATATATATGAATAATTGTCGACCAGCTAAAATAATTTGCGCCAGCTCCAGAATTAAATTACGACTGCTCAGTTAATAATTGACACCCAGCTGAACATACACGTATTGCCAAATCCTCCCAGTTAAAAGCCACTCCAATTGGTGAAGGTTCAATGTAGGTGACTTCTAAATTTATTAATGCAGAGATGTGACTTTTCCATGACTAAAATCATACATACGTACACACATGAACAAAGATGCTTCCAACCGTGTGCTACTTTAACATCCAATATCAAAACAAAATTCAAAAACAAAACACGCACTCCACCAAGGCACTCACACACAACTTAACTCACCCATCAGCCGTAGGTTATTTTTCACACACAAAACCCACCATCGTATCTTTCCAGAAAGTCACTTAATTCCCAATTAAATTTACAACAATACCCTTTCTTTCACTGCATTCACGTAAATCAATTTCATTCATCCTCAAACTTCCAGCAATACCCTTTTTGATGCTACATTCACGTTAAGCTCACAAAGTATTCACCAAATTCACATCTATGCAAGATAGACTTCTACACTATCTAGAACATTATCAAATTAGTTCTTTTGAATCCAATATAATTAAAAAAATATGTCAATTTATAAAAATATGTCAAAATAAAATAAGTAGATATATACAACATATATCTAACAAGTTCTTTTAGAAAAAGAGTCAAACTTGAATGATGTGGAGTAGCGACTTCAAGATATCCTTCCCAGTCACACGGTAACTTCCAAAGTCTGCAAACGTTGTGGCTTTAGTATAAAAAGAGTGAAATCTTAATCTCTTACATCTATAGAATGAGGCAAATACCATTATTTTGCTCAAGGCAAAATAGTTGGAGCTAGATTTAGGAAAGTTTGAGTTCATTGGCAAGACAAATAAGCCAATACTTGGCACCATAAAGTTACATTTGGTTTGATCATTACGAACTATTGCATTTTCCTGACTTGTTTGATAGGTATTCCATAGAAATTGTTTACATCTTACAGGCGCAATTGTAGATATTTGTGGCATATAGTATATAAAGTATGTAGTTTTGTATTTGTTTTAATATAAATTTTACCTAGTTGGTATGTGTTTCCAACTTTGTGTAATTTTCAGAAATCATAGTGCGTAGTAGAAGCGTGAAGACATAGGTAAGTTTTAAGCATAATTTTGGATATTATTGTAAAGATTGATTGACTTTCATTTAATTTCTCACTTTAACTCTTTTATCATTTCCATACACTTATATGAAGTTTAATATTTAATATGATTGTCTTATGATAATTTTGAACCATGTTTAGCATTTAATACTTTGTAGAAATTTTTGTAACTGATGTTACATATATGTAATTACATTTAATGATGGAAGGTTTGAAAAATATGAACAATTTCCAACGATTGTGTGGAAATAAATGAAAAAGATGGGGTATGAAATGATACTATAGAAATGTATTTAATCTCATTGATGGTCAAGGAAGTGAAAAGGAAATCTAACAACTAATACCTTTTTCCAAATTTAGTTTGAAGAATATTAAGGCAGGTCTTCAAACAAAATCCAATAGGAAGTATACTATTATTCAATTAAAGAAATAAGTATAATAGATTAAGGGCTAGATTGAAGAATTTCAAGAACTTACTCAAAGAAACAGGAATCGATTATAACTCCTTTACCAGTGAAGTTAATACTACAAATGAGTGTTGGGAAAACCTATCTAAGGTAAAATATGTCTTTATTTTATTAATATATCATATTATATAATATTTGTTCCCACGTTTCCTTTTCATCATTATAGGTGCTTAAAATGACTCAGATTTGAGAAAAAAAAAAGATGCAAGGAGTTTTCAAACTTATGTCATATTTTTGGAGATACTACTGCAATTGGTTTGCATACACATCTATTAACTAAAATTCCATTGAATAGTACAACTGAGGAGCATACAATTGATGTTGATGAAGATTGCTAATATAATGAAAAAGGAGATCAAGTTATAAGTTCGCCATCTAAGAGAAAGAAATTTCCTAAAAATAAAAAGACAAAGAAGACACATTCTAACATTGTAGAAGACATCTTAGTTATAATTGGTGAACAATTAAAAAGGACAAATGATTTACTTAAAAAAAAACTAAGTAAAACATCATCTACTACAAAGAATAGATCTGAAGCTTCATCAATTAAGCAAAAGTCTAACATAATGAAGGCATATCTGAATTCCTTAGATGAATTCGGTGTTAAGTGTGTACAATATGGAAAAGTTGTGAAAGCTTTACATGATTATCCACTTTATGGGGATATTTTTATGAAGATGACAGATATAAAGAAGTTGGATTGGATTATGTCGCTCTAGTTATATTTTCAGATTATTGAATATCAAAATCTTATTAATTTGACAATTCAATATTAAGCATTATTTCATAATCTGAACATTTTAAATTCCTGCTTTGTATGAATTCTTGACTTAATGTTAAGAGTATGTTTTGTATAAATATTTAGAGTCTATATTTTGTATGAATATTTTGTCTATATTTGATTAAACCTTTTGATTGATTTTTTTATTAATTATTTATTGTTGACATTGTAGATACATGTATTCTTTATCAAATTTTGAATCAGATTCTGATCATGAACTAAAGAAGTTAATTATTATTTCTCTAGCTATGAGAGAGAACAAATATTTTCATCAAAGTAATCATGTAGAACTTCTGCGCTATCAGGTCATGATCGGATATTAGACCTTTTGAATGAGAATCCTACAAGGATTTATGAAAAATTAAGAATAAACAAAATAATCTTCTTAAGTTTATGTGCTTAGTTGAAGAGTTTAGGAGGCTTAAAAGCAACAAGTTATTTAACTATGGAGGAACAAGTGATGACTATCGAGAATAGTGATACAATTAGAGTCAATGCAGAATGCTTTCAACATTTGACTTAAACAATTTCAAAGTACTTTTGCAAAGTTTAATATTCAGTTATCATTTTGTAAAAAGAGTCATTACTCCACCATCATTTACCAATACACTTCTTGAGTTTCAACGTAATTCAAAATTCTTTCCATATTTTCAGGTACATTCATATATTTAATTAATATTTTAATTATGTCCTTATGATTACTAATTATTTTAATAATATAGTTTTATTTTTTAGGATTGTATAAGAGCAATAAATGATACAATATTGATGCACATGTTACGGCTAATGAAAAATACCATACAGGGTTAAAATAATTGATCCAACTTAAAACATTATGTGTTGTTGCTCATTTGACATGTGTTTTACATTTGTAATGGCTAGATGAGAAGATACTACAAATGACTCTCGAGTACTTTTAGAAATAGTGACAAATCCAGGGAATCAATCTCCTATGCCTCTAAAAGGTATTATATTATTTTAAATAAACAATAATTATGATTAATTTTTAACATCTTTTTGTTAATATTATGTTCTTTATATGTTAGGTAAGTTTTATTTGGTTGATTCAAGCCACACTAATATACTTAGATTTCTTTCACTATACTGAGTTGATAGATATTATTTGCAAGTTTATAGAAGAAGAGGAAGACCTCAAAGTCCACAAAAATTGTTTAACTACAGACATTTTTTATTAAGAAATATTATTAAAAGATTTTTTGTAACCATGCTCGCTCTATACTTGCTTTATATCGACTATACTTCATAAAGCAATAATTTATAGAGTAGGGACTAGATTGCATGCTTGTACTATTAGGACTATTTAGCTCAATTCTCTAATCCACAATGTAGTTAGTTCAGCATTGCATGCCTTTGGCTTAGGATTCGTCAACGATTGTTCCTACACCTAATGTATTACTTCGTCTTTGACATGATCAGCATATTTGCTCTCGCTTATGATTTAAAAACAATTAAAGTCACTGTTTTTTTTTACAATAGGCATCTTAGAGAATTAGAGCTAGGACATGCAATCTTTGTAGTTATCATTTTTGTTTACAGTGCAACACATGACAGTATAAGCGTCCTCACCTGATACGAGAAGGTATATTTATTCTAATGATTCGTAACTCCCTTACACAATGTAGAGACATTAACCAAAGTTTAGGTAAGGTTTCTGGTATATTGTGCCCAGCTGAGCTTTAGCTACCAGTCATATACAACATCAATAATAACAAAAATTTTGCTCATATGCAAGGTCTAAAAAGTTTAATAGTACACAACTTTATTCCTAAGTAGTAAAGAATCCGTTTTTAATAGACCCAATTAATATATATATATACACACACACATATATGTAAAATACACACACGCATGCACGCAAGCGCACATACTCACACATATTAAAATAATAAAGTAATAATAACTACAAATAGCATAGATATAAAATATCATCTTCATTATCATCACACTTAGTCCAAATCTCGTACTAATGTGAGGTCTAATAATACGTAGACTTATTCCTACATAGTAGAGAAGTTGTTTCTGATAGACCCATATGTAAATGTGATAATGAAAAAAAGTATAATAATAATACAACAAAAAACTACAAATAAGTGACGTAGGTTAAAAAGAATAAATAAATCAAACTAAAATAAATAAATAAAATAAAATAAAATAAAATCATTACAAAAAATGTGTATCAAAGAAAACCATAACAATCTAGGTAGCAAAAATTAGAACTTTAACAAAAGAAAAATTATCAAGAAGATATACATGTGAAGAGTTTTTAAAATCACCCGGTTGTATGCATCAATCTACTGTAAAAAAGAAAAAAATGCAATAGTTTATTGTAATAAATATAACAAAACCAAGTGTAATGAGAATAAACCAATTAAACATTCATAAGATTGTATAGATCTAAGCCTTACCAAAGCTACGGCAGCAAAGAAAAGAAATGAGATATGTTCAAGTGAAATAACAAGAGAAGATCTCCCAAAATGAAACCATAAGATCATTAAGCATAAAAATTCAATTTTGACATAAACCCAACAATATCAAATACAAAGAGACCAAAATAATAAAGCTCATAAAGCATTCAACCTTAAATCACACAAAGAAGTTAATATAAAAACCAAAAAACGCATAAAGAATAGAAATTTTAGAAAGCACAAAACCTATGATGCACTACAGTAGAAGAGACTACTTAATCAAGAAACATACTCGAGAAGAGGAGTGAATGTCGTGATTATTAGTAATAAATAAATGCATATAAATAAAAATATAAAAATAAGTAATACAATAAATATTATTGGCTTTTTATGTTTCTTAAAACATAGTGGAAATAAAAATTGTGAAAAGAATTGCAAATGACAATGTATCACTATCATTTAATTATTCTCGTATACTTCATAAAGGGATGTGTGATACAGTGATAAAAAGAAGAAAGAGTATGTTAATATCGTCATTGTTGATTATTTCACCGTCAATACAACACGATAACATACTAATAAATAGAAAGACATAAAACTTTGTTTTTGATGTTTTGATTAGGGTTGATAGATTCTCTAGTGAAAAGCACTACGATTGGTTCGGTTCAAAGATTACTCTCATTTTCGTCATCTTATTCAATCAGATGTCCCCACCAACACCCTCTGTATTCTTCTAATTGCTCTCTCTTTTTGCGCTTTATTCTATGTCTATTTGATCTAACTGCTTAGCTTTAACTATCAAAGGTATAATTTTATTGTTTTGGAATCTAGGGGTGAAAGTATGTTTTTATTTCTATAATGATGTCTGTTTGTGAAAGTTGAATACTGCAATTCTTCTAATTGAATTTAGAAATTGAATATTGGTTCGATTATTCTTAATTCTTCCTGGCTTCTTTTACTTCTTCAAGTTCCAGGGATGTTAATCCCCATCTTTTTTTCTTCAATTTCCCAGTTATGGAGCATCTAGGGTTTAGTCCCTCCTTGTCAAGCCCTGGCTTTTGAGGCTTTAACTCACTAGCCCCAGAAACCCACAAACTTCCATCCACGAATCTCGCAATTATTTCCAAGGAATAACAATCAGTTAATGTAAGTCTTGATCTTTTCTCCAGGTTGTTGTTTTAGCTCTATTCTCATGAAAATCCTTCGGATTTTTGCTTTCAGTTTGAATTCAAAATTATTGGTGATCACATGGGAGCTCTTAAATTGGAGCTTAAATGCCCACAGAAGATTGATGAAGTCACGGCCGACCCAGACCCAGATTGGAGCTTCGATACTCTGTTATCGGAGATCAATCGACTTGAGAAGAAGTTCAATGCCTCCTCATCAAAGACCCCATTAGCATTTACCAAAACACAATGTTGGTAAGGATGCTTTGGTTTTTATTTGTGTCGAACGATTATTTTCTTTGAATGTTTTCAATTCACTGCTAATTATGCTGGATAATGTATGAATAGGAAGAGTGTGCAGAGGAGGCCAGTGGCCTTTGTAATGCGAGTGTCAGATGATGAGATGGAGGAGTCTGAAAGTGAGGGCGAGGAGGATAAATATGTAAGATTGTTGGTGGCCAAACGTTTTGGTTGTAATGATATGTCTGCAAGGTATAAATGTTTTGCTTTAGTTGTTTCTAAATGGTTGTCAATATGTAAAGAAATTTTTTTCATTGGTTTTCTTCCTTATTTTGGACTTCATCAAGAGTGGTTTATTCTTTTTCTAGGTTTTTGATATCTCAAATTTTATTTCCATCTGTTTTATATTTCAGTGACGGTGAAGACTTTGATGGCCAATTGAGGCTGAATGCTAAGTCCTACTTGATGGATGAAATGGGTTTGCTTGAAGGCTCTATGTTTGAGTTAAGTCACAATCATCAACTTGCGATCAAGGTTTGTAGATATAGCATAATGCAAAACTTGTGTCTGTGGTTGCTTAAGCTACTAATATTTTATTTGGGTCATGTTGTGTTCTTGCCATCATTTTTACCTTTGCAAGTTAATAAAGAATGTATGCTGGGCCTTGTGCCTGTCTATACTGTTTTTTTTTAAGTATACTAAGTTGGTTAATTAACAGGAAGGGATTAGGAATAAAATCTCTGAACTAGAGTCAGAATTAATTAGTGAAAATGAAAAGTTCAATGCTGCTTTGGCTCGAATTGGAAAGTATAAAGAAGCCAGGAGGGAGGTGGACAGGAAACTTGATACTCAATATCAGCGCAAGATGTAAGATGGCTAATTCCTTTGTTTCATTTATCTAGCTTTCTTTTGCAATGATTACCAGAAAAGCATTATATATTTATGTTCTAATAAATTCTACTAGTCCAAGGAATAATGGAGCCCTAATGTTGCTCTTGTGGTGCTGTTCCCTGTCTAAGATTGTGTTAATCTTGGTAATTAACCTGAAATTCAAACATTAAAGCTATTAAAACAGGACTTTCTTTGGAGAATTTTGGTCTGCAAATATTGATTAAGCCTTCAATCAGAGAAACATGAAACTATTGATGACACCACTTTGTATTTGATGTAGTGCAGAAGCACTTGATAAACACTTAACTGAAGTGCAACAGTATCATGAACTCAAATCACAGATAGAAGAAAGAAAAATAAGAAGTGATGCAGCCAATGAGGAGGCAAAGAAAAAGGCTCTTCAAGAGGAAAAATTACGTTTGGAAAGAGCTAGAGCAGAAGCAGAGGTTTGTTGATTTATGGTTTCTAATTCATTTGCATTCTCTTGATGTACTTCATATTCTCTTTAATTTATGTAATCTACAAGAATTTATGTTATTTATATCTATGTCTGTGGTTCTTCCTGCATTACTTGGGGCATATTGTAATATCCTTTCATTCAAGCATTGGAAGTTTTGTGGGCTTGTAAGTCACATTTATTATGAACAGATATTTTTCTTCGAGTCAATTCATGGAAACATCGAGGCCAATAACAGTTACTAAGAACTGGTTTACTAAGAAATATGTGACAAGTCTAGTGATGACTAAGTTCCTGAATATAGGCTAAAATGAGAATCGAAGAAGCTAAAAGAGCTGCTTTAGAAGCAGAAAGGAAAGCAGCCAAAGAAACTGCTGAAAAGGAAGCTATTGAAACCTCAAAGAAGGGAACCGCCGTAGCCTCATTAGAGGAGGGTGTATCACACCAAGCAAGTGCCAATTCTGGAGCTCAAAATCTTCATTCGGGGGCTTCTAGTTCTAATAAGAAAACACAGTCAACAGGTGCTCTATTAATACTTTGGCACATATGAGATTACTATGACCTTCATATCTCTTACACTTCTTTCTTTTGCTAAAGTATATATCTTATGAATTTCTGTTTTGTTTAAATATTCTTCTTCACACGATGGTCTCAACTGGGCATTTTATGGCAGGTGATGTTGTGAGGGCTGCACAGAATGCTCTTAGTCTAGAACAAAGAAGACTACTAAAGCTTACAGAGTTGAGCAGACAAAATGAGTCGATCATAGCAAGTTCCAAGATGGTATTAATAGCAACTTATTCTTTGCTAACAGCTGTAAATTTTAGCATGGTTCAATTAAGATATCATATTTGATGTCCACTCTAAGTTGACAACACTTAGAGCAAAATACTTAACTTTGGTGGTTAAGTGTAATGCTGTTAGTTAAGGAGATATATTGTCCTTGGTCTTTTTATATGTTATTCCCAATGATGGACTGTTTGTTTACTGTTTCTAGTGTTATTTATTTGCTATTACTCTTCTGATGGAACTTCTATCTGTAATCCAGCTTGTATTTATCATTCAAAATGAGTTAGGAGGCTTCATCCAAGTCTACATCTTTCAGTTTATACTGTTAATTGCTATCTTTTTATTTTTATTAGGATTTTAGCTCCAATGAGAGACATATCGCAAGGTTGATCAGACAAATAAGGGGGACCAAAGAGAATGTAAGGTAAGCTAGAGATGTCATACGTTTGTTTTGTCCAGAAATATGACCATATGAATGCTCGATCCCCCTTTAAACTCCTTTCACTGTGCCTGCCTTTGCAGAGCAAAAGCAAGCGAACTTCTCAAACTTTTAATAAATCCTTCATGCCCTCAATCCATCAGTATTACATCATTTGCCAAGAAGGTAAGTGAGTACTTTTCCTAGAAGATGCACAACATTTTACTCTCCTATTTCCTTAGTTTTTATACGACAAGTAAGAGAATTGAGAAACTGTATTAAGTCTCAAGCGTGCATGCTGAAGGATGTCACAGGTGAATTGTCTTATTTATCCTTATTTCTTTAATGATCCTTCTTTAGCTTTTATCAATGCAAAATGTGTACTTTTATGGAATACTTCATGTTTTGTCTTTTTCTATCACAGGTTGTTTCTCATTGTGAGAGTCCTGATAATGCTGCCTTTGCATGTGCCCATGTCGTTGTTCTAGTTACATCACAGGTACAGGTTTTCCCATTGTGATCATCAATGCAATCTGTATTTCTGTGCTTGCCATTTTTTTTTGGTGAGAGGAGGGGAAGGAAAGAATCGGTGCAGTCGATGGGCAGATGCGTTATCACTTCAGCTAAATGATGTTATCTAGCACCAGAGTTGTCAAAAGAACTGACAGAGCTATTAGTCCTTGCATGCAATTTTGAAGTGACTGGCTTTTAGTGTGAGCTTCGCTAGGAGGCTTGAAGTCTAAACTCCTAAGAAATGACTGATTTGCTGTTGCTCTGTTCTTCTGCTTCTGACATATGGTTAATTGTGAATCAGATTCCACAAGCAATGGATCTTCTTCTTGCTGAGTTCCATAAAGCTTGTATCTACACTGTCCCAAAGCATATAATGTACTCAAAGGTGATCCTTCTTTTATTTCACTTGAGTTATTCATGAATTTGGTTGGTAATAGCTATTTTTTGGTGCATCTGTATTCTGACAATGTTATGAAATGATTACAAGAGTCATTACACTTTGCTTGTGATATATATGTATATATTTATTTTGTTGCTGCTGCTTCTTTTGTACAATGACCATTTCCTTTCTTTTACAGTCGGTATTTGGATCAAAGGAGGCTTATTACAAAGCCATTGGATTCCAGGAAGATGATGGAAAATTTGAGAGTGGCGAAAATTATATGAAACGATTAGCATCCTACATGAAACTTTACGGAGCTTTAGTTCAGGTTTGTCTCCCTCTGTGTTGTGGTCTTAAAGATCAAAAGACTAGAATCCAACTTTGAACAAATATTATATAGCACAACTTTTGAAGTATTACAAGGCATTCAAGAGAAATACCTTACATGTTCGTTTGGCAGACAGAAGTTCCTGGTGTTCAGAACATTCATGGTCCAAATGAAGGTTGGGCATGGCTTGCTAGATTCTTGAACTGTCTCCCTGCAAATATGTATACAGCTGTTGCGTTGAATGCATTCCTGCAGGTAAGTTGATCTGTAATGTTTATCAGACAATGGCAAGCTAGGACGACTTGAAATCACATGGAACCAAAATATTCTGTTGTGCAGACAGCAGGATATACTCTGTTCAGAAGATACAAATCTCAGTTTAGGAAGATACTCAACATTATCTCGAGTGAATATCTGAAAGCATTAAGGGAACGTGAAGATCCAGAGCTGAATCCGATAATTATTGAGATCCAGTCTTACATAGAAGATGATAAATTCCTTCAGAAACCTGAAGGAAGTACCATGCAGGAACAGCTGCTGTCAAGCACAGCGGTGCCTGAGTTAGACTCGGGGAGAGCTTATTACTACTAGTTGTAGGTTAACGGTCGCTAGATAAAAAACAGACGTCATCTTAGTTTCTCCACATATTTCAGAAGAAACTGAGGGCAATTTGTATCACGTATTGTTGGAAACCGTTTTCTTCAATGGTGCAATTTCTGTAACTTCGATGAACAAACCTTTCAGCCAAGCATATATTATGGATGCAGCGTCGAAGAATTTCTTTTAACGCATACTTGTGCGACGTGTACTACTACTGCGTGGGGGTTTGTGGTTAGTGCTTGCTTGCCTTGAAAACATAGTAAGTCAGGCGGCCACTAACCACAAAACGAGTTGCTTAGACACCACAATTCCTGATGTGTCAAATTATGAAAGTACTTGGGTCATTTAATCAAACACGAAGCATACGCACTAACAAAACTGCCAAAGTCTAGTTTCTTAAAGCCACTGTACATTCTTATTTTTCTTGACAAATGTGAACCCTAATCTTTGATCATCGAAAACTCTAGTAAGCAACCATATTCCCAGTCTAGAAATCCTGGAAGAACTAAACAAATCATGAATTTGATCATTCGGATTGCAGCCTACAGTCTCTACAGCACTCTAAAAACATCCTTTGCCTAACATGATTTTTGATACATCTCAGGCCAATGAAGATATCCAGAAAGATGCAGATGTTCACGCTGTACATGGCGTAATTGTTTTTTGTTTTTTTCTCTCTCCGTGAACCTAACCTAGAAACCATTTTCTGATTGTTAAACAATAAGATGGTTCATGGAAAAAAGACAATATACAAGGAACGAATGCCGGGGGGGTTCTGTTTCTTCACCACTTCACCTCAATTTCTTATCATTCGGGGGCCTTCAGGGATGCTTGTCAGTGGCTGACCAATCTCTGCTTCAGGAAAATAGACATTTGATCCAAGCTAGAATGAGATCAAGCCACCTCCTGAAGAGACAGCTGGTCTGAAATTTGCATCCAAGCTTGTCTTAATAGAGCCTAATTCGAGTGTTTATTGGGCTTCGACAAATGGGGCATGATCCGAGGTCTTCCCCACAATCGCAACACGTCTGTAAATTAGTCACCAAAGCATTTTGTCAGCTAAGACACCACTACATGACCTAACTGAAGATGAATAATCATTTACCTGATGTCCACAACCAAAGGCCATGTCCTTTGGATTAGTAAGACATATGGGGCAAACCTGTCATAGAAACAGAAATGGAAAGGATTAACAAATTTTTTAAATAGATCCATACTATGATGGACCAGTTGATCATACTGCAACAATTACATTACAATTTTAGCACCTGATTATCATAGGAACTTGAAGGCGGAGCCGAGCTGACTGATGTATCATATCCAGCAATAGGAGTATCGTATCCACCAAATTGTGTTTCATATCCAGAATAGGAAGGTTTATGTGGTTGAAAGCTGTTTTTGCTGGAAGGTTTTGAGATATTGCTGAAAGATACACCATAAAGTGGTGGGGGCAAAGGAACCCTTTCAGGAGAACTCCCCCTCCGCCTATTGTTTCTACCAAAATGAGCAAGCAAATGGCATTTATGAGATGCTGCACCAGTGAAAAGAGTGATTCAAAACTATGCAATAGTTACCCCAATATGCCAAGCTCAATCGTTGCCTTATACTGAGAAGGTATTTCCATCAGAGCTGACAGAGCAAATTCCGTCTCCTTTCTGGATTGATTTACATTCTTCAGCATTATATCTGTAAAATTGACAAACTAACACAAACGAAGAGAAGTAGTTGCTCAAGCTTAATTGACTGTGAAATAAATGAGAATTATGTAACAAACCATTGACTGAAATTGTAGCTTACTTGAAAGTTGTCAAAGGCTCGAGCAGGGATGTTATCATCAAACTCTCTCATCATGTCCCAAGGCCCATCTCCAACTCCAACTAAAACTATCGATAAAGGGTATTCACTGCAATGGAACAACCAACATAACTTAAGACAAACCAATGAATTGTTGAAGATCTTGAATCCACATCCTTCTATGTTATTCCACTCTTTAGGTTTACCTTGCTTTGACAATTGCATCAATTGTTTTTTTCTCCTGCGTACTGAGCTGGCCATGCAGTGTATCAACACTTCTTGTCACCTATCATTATAAATTTCAAAGACTTCAAAAAAAAAAAAACACTGATAAAAAGATTTAGACAAAATATATAGCTTGGCTAACCAGGGCACATGTATGCTCAGTTAAATGTTCAAAGCTGTATTAACTGTAGGCTTTATCTCTAAATGTTTTGCATGTATAACTATTATGTCAATAAGTCATGGCAAGACCATTAGAAAATAAACAACTTTATGGGGAAAAAGAGAACGGAATTTAAGCCAAAAGAGGGAAGTGGTATGCTGGTTTGGACATATAGTTCCCAAAAAATTATAATATTGATTAAATGTTATATCCAATGTATGATTCAGCGGTTCCTGATGGCTGAAAGTAGTAAGAAAGCTGGCAGATCAGACATAAAGCTAATGCAATTCCAGTAGAGATCCATCTTGTAAAAGAATTACCTGCCCATCTGCAATTATCAGTAAAACATGATACTGACCGCCACTTTGCTCAACTATGGTAATTGCCATCTCTATGATTGGTGCAAATGATGTTGGTCCTGTCATGAGAATACATCATCAATTAGTAAATCATGGTATTCCATTTTGGACTGGATATGATGGAGCATGCCATGCCTGCAAGTCGAAGTTGGGGAACAATTTCCCTGTATCGTGACAGTACTTCCTCAAATCCATTGCATACTCCCTCCTCTGGATGGAAACTGAAGACTTCTTGGTCATGTGTCGATGCTGCAAAGACAAAATGAGAGAGTATCATGTTTGTAGCCCAATTATAAAACATGTAGTAATTCAACAAGAATACTTAAGTTAAAATCACCATCTCCAAATCCAAAACAGGGAATCTTGTTGTCCTCATCAAATGCTGATAGTGTCCTCCCAATAATTGAAATCGCTTGCTCGTATGGGTTTTGTCCACTGCCGAGGTGATGTAAACTTTTTCTATTGAAGGATCTTACACCTGATTTTTAGATAAAGTTAAGTATATTGCAGGATGATGACGCAATTCACTCCAAGGATTAAGATGAGAATAAACCTGTCCATTCATTGCTCTTTGTGAAATCAATGCCAACAATGAGGTTAGAAGATTCTAGGCCAGCTTGTGCAAGAGCAGCTGTAACCTGCAGTGAATAGTTCCCATATTTATGAAAGACTCAAATTGCATAACGTTCAGACACTGCTAGCCAAACATTTGTATCATAAACAAAGCAAGTGTGGCAAGTAAGCCTGCTAAGCAGCCAGAAATAAGCAGGAGAGAGAAAATAAGGAAAATCTATTTTGACAAGTTTCATAATTGATCAGATGATGCCACCACCTGTATTCCTTGGGTTCAAAGTTCTACAGCCAATTCTTTGCCAAAAGTTGGAAATTTTCCTCGTTCAGTTTAACCTCAATGTTCTTTGGATGATCATCCAACATTTTATCATTGACAGCAGAATTCAATCAGAAGAAGGTATTATTTTGATGGCAGTCAAATTTGTTTGAACATGTTCTTCAAGAATTTTCCTTAAAATAAAGAGTCTTCATAAAAGATTTGGCTGTCATCGATCATATTAATCTGGTTGCACTTGAAATGATGGTAACGAGCGCTCTGATTATACTTGCAACAGTCGGCATAAATCTCCTCAAAGAAAAGAATGTTTTTGACTTCTGGAATTGCTTCTTAAACATTTAATGTCGACAACTGTCCAACCAGAAGAATTCATCACACATTCTGGATTGCACTTTTAAAGACAACACGACGAGATGTTTTGGACAGCATGCGTATCTTATATTTACACATCGTTGACGTTTTAGTTACCAATGGAAGTTGTCATGTCAATTCAAGAAAGTTTTCTAGCTTGTCCTACATGCCCCAAGCGTTTTATATCACAGAAGTCAAACAAATGGAAAAGACCACATGAAAATAGATAATATATATTCTCCAACCTGATCCAAGCTCTGATAATTATCAGCTATTCTCGAGTACTTCCTCTCCAACCTCCTCTGAGGCTGTGGCCTATCTGGTTCATAACCATAAGAAGAAACCGGTGGTTGAGCGTATGGATTTTGAGGCGTATAATAGGAGTGCTGTTGGCCAGATGGGTATGGATATGGTGATTCTTGCTGATACCCGTATTGATTCCAAGAGGAAGATGAATTTGCAGACCCACTGAATGAATAATCCCTCCCACTCGATCCTTTTGAGCTCTTACCTCCCATCAGCTACAAGATTCTTCAAATCTCAATTCTTTCCTTTTCTATCTCAATTGGGCACCTATTTCACTATCTCCACCTGCAAAATTATCATAAACCATTAATCTTCAGGAAAAGATTCATTCCCAGTTCTTCCACTATCGATGCAATACCTGTAACATGCAAAAAAAAAGACTTGGGCAATCTAAAGGTTGATCTTTGGATGCTATAAACTACTGGGTTTTATGGATTACTGGAGTCTTCGATTGAGACTGACATAAATTGAAACGAAGTTTCTGAATTATGTCGGCGATGTGAAACATAGACCAAGAAAATTAGATGGCGGCTACGGATATGACCAGTTCAACAGTTGCCGTCGACTATATAATATCATAGCTGATTATGCATAATTAGCAGTTACATGTAATCCTTTAAGTGAAACACTCAAAAGACCGTCAAACCTCAAAACAGGAACACAAAGTTTGGAAGCCAACTGGGCTATGAGAGATGAACACGCAAGTAATGAACTTGTGAAGTCTTTCTAATAAAGCTAAAGAAATCTAGAACGTAAAGTCACGAGCAAGCAAAACCAGACTGTAATATTTCATAGTCAACTCCTAATTGGCTCTGTACTCTGTCAAAGTTTCATATACATTTTCTAACCATAAAATGTAAAGCTACTTGATGTGGGGTGACCTTTACAATTGACTAAATCATGCAATAATTGTCTGGAATCCTTCAAACGCAAATTTTATATCTTAGAAAATGACATCCTATTGGGATGGCAATAGTTTGTCATTATCTATACTGTATTAAACGTGGTTGACACGTTAAACAATAAACAAATTTCCACTTCAATTTATTATAGTTTCTGCCTCCGTCCTTCCTCACCTTTGAAGCAAGAAAAAAGGATACGTTGATCATAAAACCTCTGGAGCGGAGCGGATTAAACATGGGTTTGGTATTGACGTGGAGAAAATTTAATGGCAGGTAAGGAAAATGGAGATGTGTGAGTGTGACGGGAGAGAGTTAAACAAAATGACTTAACGCTGATAACGTCAACCAAGGTTTCGGAATATTCTGTGAATGGCTTATTATTAGCTTTTAAGATTCTTTTCATAATCATATCTTGAAAAAGAGATTAGATATTCTATTTTGATTAATCAATTCTTATTTTATTTTATTAAATCATATTGACATATTTATTTATACAAATTTCACACAAATATGTATAATAAATTAGATGGCACATGTTAAAATACGCTATCAGATATAATACAGATACAAATACAGGAAGCTCCAACCCCTAAGAAGTTATCGAAAAGTTAAAACTTCTTTAGACGATAAAGAGAAAGAAGTGGAGTCACATCATAACTTAAGGACCACGGGTTCCAATAATCACCACCAAACGTTCAGAAGATGAAAAGACAGTGCCACCCACGTCTGCAGCAATTGCCTGACGTTTAGGTATCTGAAAGAGTAGACTGACTTGTAAACTTTTCCAAAACTGATAGTAGTACTTTCAATGTAATTATGGAGCTAATTTTTTACTTTCACTTTTAAAAAGACATGATTCAATTATGAAGTCTTTCTGTGCAATTAAATCCTTTGAATAGACTTTAAAATTATGAAGAAGCTTATTATGTTTCACAAAATTTACAAAGAATCCATCACGAATTATATGTTTGTATGAAGTGGTTTCAAAAGTTTTAAAGTTTATGATCTGTTCGATTTTACTTTAAATTTTATTTCTTATTTTTTATTTTAGCTTCTGCTATTTTTTATAAATTTTTATACTTGACTTTCGCTTTTATCATAATCTAATTTTTAATAAAAATAATTATATTATATAATTATAATTATGAATGGTAATTTTTAATTATTTAGTTAATTGTTAATTTTTTATAATTAATATAGAATTTAATATTTCAAACTCAATAACTATTTAATAGATATGTTTTTATTAAATTTCAATATTTAAAAAATTTTATTTTGCAAAATAATTTTTAAATATTTGATAAACAATAACTTTAATAATTAAATATATTAAAAAAAATTTTACAAAAATTTTACTTATTTACTCGGAGAGCATACGGGAATAACATATACCAAAGATATGTAGCATTGTTAAACCATATGAATCGAAAAAGGCTAGCGTTGTTAGACCATATGAATTGAAAAAGGCACTTTTTCGCTATGACTCATACGCTCGTGGAATATTTTACCGGTAAGTCTCAAAGGAACTGCATTATAAGTTTTTAGCCTATATTGGTTTATAGAACAAATTTTCATAAGAGATCAAAGATAAACAAAGATTGATTATAGCTTATAATTCAAATATGCTAGTAGAGATACAAGCCCTTCTCCTCTATTTGGGCTTCAATTTCAAAGCTTGCCTTTTACAAATCTAAACTGACCAATCTTTCCCTGCTTAACTGAGACCTCGTACAAGATCTATAGTTCAAGACTTTCTAATACACATGATTCTCTTGAAGAGACAAGTATAAAGAATACTTGTCTTTCTGTATGACTGTAGCTACATTATTTAAGAATCAAGCTTTCAAGAGAAGGAGGACTTAGAAATAAGCCGTAGGATACAAAATACACAATATTTTTATTTATTTTTCCAATGATCTACAACTAAAAAAAATCTTGCTTTTATAGACGAAGTAAGGGAAATAAGGACAAAAATTTTTAAAAAGATTCTCATGGAGTACAATAATTGAAACTATAAGACAAAAGTACATATTAAAAGTGAGAATTATTGAAAACACTACGTCCTAATAATATTCTTAGAAGATAAGAAGGAATATATCAATACGGAGGTGTAGAAAGAGATCGAGGTCCAGCACTGTCAACAGAATCAAACATGTCATCATTTATTTTTTCTAGCTCTTTAAGGAAATGGGCTATTTCGTTTTAAATCTAAACTAAAGACCATGGAACTTAGGCATTTTTAAAATGCTCAGGGAGTGTGGGCTCTCAAGCGGTGAAACTTTGTCCAATTTCAAAACATTACTTGAGCTTAAAGCAAGGTGGACATGACAATTCTCCTACCATACTGTTACATCCCATATAAGCAAATTGGTCAATAGATGACCAATATACAACAGTTGGAGAAATTGGTTCTTGGAGAGCAAAGTCACCTGGGTATGGGCCCAGCTATATATACATAGTTGGCTTGATAGTTTTAGGAGGATGATTTAGGTGAACTAAGAAATGGTATAAATCATGTAGTAAGTCTAATGTGTTTTCCAATTAATGGAAGTTCTCCAAAGTTGGAAATGATTAATGGTGCAAATATATCTAGTCCCAGTAAAGCTATATAGGCGGTGGATGATGAAGATAGATTGAGTTTTTTGATCAAACAAAGGAATATCCTATAACTGATATATGTTGAGGATATGGGTAAGCTGAATGCGTCATTTAGGTAAAGGTTGGAACTATTCAAGGAATGTCTATAAGAGAGAACTAGCATTGGTTGGATTGGCAAGAAGCTTGTAAATATGCAAAGGAGAGAGAGAAATGGGGCATGCATATTGGGATATAAAGCTCATAGGTGCCATAGTGTTGGCTTAAAAAGGGAGTCATAAAGATGGTAAAGTATTTGGAAAGGTGTTAAAGTGATGGGGGTGTGGTGAAATATTTAGAGTTGTGAGAACAAGATGGAGGTAATAAACAAACTTTTCCTAAGGAGAACAACAATGTCATCTAATGCGATTAGAGGAGTTATGGTAATAGGAGGGAAAGATTTTTGAATCCTAACATAATGGGGAACCCCGCAATGGAAAGGATGAGAGGAATTCGATTTTCAAATATGGGAGAGAGCAATTGGAATGGTTTCCTTGGTTGCGAGACAAATTTTGCAAGGATGTTGTGATGAACTTTGATATGGTAGATAGTGAATTTATAGCGTGAAAACCAATTTTGCCAATGAAGTAATTGGCTATTAGCAATATCTTCTTAGTAAGCTCAAGGATCTTTAAAAAATAAGTGTTGTCCATTTCAATCAGAAAATGACAAAGGCTAAGGTGGAAACTGATTTTTTTATGCCCTTTTTTAGCATCAAGGTTTCCTTATAAATAGTGTGGTATTGATTTTATGATTCTTTGAACTGGCCACTAGCATGGCCAGAGTAATCAGAGTAATGTCTTCTCCCATCAATCTCTTTGATCAAAATGGCACCTTAACAATGGTCACGGGCATATGTAAGATGCATTATCCTTTGTTAGGAATCTTTAAGGAGGGTAGATTCTGACTTACTTATTTTAAATGCTAGACAACTCTAGTTTGTTCTTTAGTCCATGATAGTGGATTCTTTCTAAGCAATTTGGATAAAGGAGTTGTGTAATCAACCATATAGGGGATGAAATCTTGGATATAGTTTACAATTCTAAGGAATTGTTGAATTTGCTTTGTGATGAGATTTTTGTCATAAAAATATAATAGCTCATTAGTTATATATGAGCCAGGCTGGTAAAAGATGTTATAGAAATTCATATCTAAAAATTCTATTTGGGTTGTCGCAATATGACTTTTCTTAGATAAGAGCGTGATTCTATATTACTTTGTAAGATCCAAAAATGATTAGAGTAGAGCTTTATGATCTTCATGAATTTTGGAGTATAAGAGAATTTCATCAATGTAGACTAAGGTACTAGAAAGAATGAACTCATAAATTTTTGTCATGGTTATTTTGAATAATAATGGAGCAACCTTGAATCCAAATGACATTACCATCCATTGATATTAGGCATTAGGAATGTCGAAAGCAATCTTGTATCTCTCGTGTAGATCTATACCTAATTGCCAAAATCCTGATTTTAAATCAAAATTTGAAAAGATTGTTGTCTCATTACAAAATAAGACTTGTGTATTAATCTTGGGTAGTGAGAATTTATCATCCTAAAGGAATGCATTTAGGGGATTATAATCGATTACCAAAATTTTTTCCTCTCTTTTATTTGGCTTTCTTGTTTACATAGAAAGGTTGACACGCCCAGTATGATTTTGTGGGCTTAATTAATCCTTGTTAGAGTAGAATAGCACATTCTTTTTATGCTAACTTCAAATCATCAAGATTCATGCTAGGGTGAGTAACCTTGGTAGGATTAATGTCTTTATTATGCTTGAATGGTAGATGAATGAAAAATTGTAGAGTTTTTCAAAGATGATTGGGGTGTGAGAACTATGCTCTAAAAATTGATCCCTTAGTGCCTCATAGGAAGGAGGTACTTGGGTAAGTTCAAACACATTTAGTTTATTTGTGTAAGCACTAACTTGACTCGACCTTTAATCCCTTTGGTTACGATTTGCAATGGAGAGGCTTTGCAATAGAAATCTATACTAATTAGGATATTTAGGCTAGGTAGATGACTACCAAGAACTTTAGTCTATATAACACAATCAGGGAAAAATCTTATCCATATTTTCCTTTTAGTGATAAGCCCAATTTTGAGAGAATTTCCATTAGTAGTAGTGAAATATTTGTCATGGAATATCCAATCTTTAGGACATAAGATGGTGGTCTTCATAATACTTCGACAAGATCTAATATCTATATATCCAATAGCGTTGATTGGCTTATCATATTTATCCCATTGTAATAATTGGATATGGACATAAGGATGAGGAATAGTGATGTGTGTTGAATCTACCTTCAAACATTTTTGCTGTAGCATGTATAAGTAATCATCCTCAGTAGCTTCATTAATTAGGTCATCAGAGGATTAAAACTCATCATTAGAAGAGTTGATTGGAATAACAAACTTTGTTTCCTCTTCTTCACTAGATTGTTTTTTAATGAAGTCATTAATGTTACCATTGTTTTGGTAGGCTTTGATGGACTCCAACAATTTCAAATCTCTTTTGTTTTTGTTAGGACATTGACAAGCATAATGTCTTGGTTTGCCACAAATAAAACATTGATCTACCTTTTTTGCTAATGGAGCTCTTCTTTTAAAGAAAAGGACAAATCAATGTTGTTTTCTCCCTTTGAATGGCTTATGATAACTCTTAGGGTGACATTTAGGAAACTTTCTGTAGGAGAATGTCTTGTGATGATACTTCTTTTTAGTATGACATTCATAGTCTTTTTTCTCCTTATACTTGATCTTCAGATAAGGCTTTTTACAAGCCTTTTTTAATAGAGGACCACTTTTGATCATTTTCTTGAAAAAGCCATTTAATCACATAGTTTATCAAGAGAGCTAAGGCAAACTGGTAGATTTCTCCAAAAGATATTTCTTTCATATCTCTTCTTAGAGTTGCAATAGTTTTTTACAGTTCAGGTTGTAATTCTTCTAGAAGAGATGAGATGAGGGTATAATTGAGATTGACATCATTAAAACTGTTAAGTAGATAATATCTCTCTGTCATATGTTCGAAATATATTTGTAAATCTCTTCTGCCTAATGAACAACAATTCATTTCAAAAGATTATTGCCCTATTTCTTTGTCAACACGCTAGGAATCTCCAATGAATTCTTTATGGATGACTTAGAGAAGAATTCTTGCAGAAGTGATATAAATATACTGAAGTCTATAATAGTCATCTAGACCATTATGGTAAATTACCAATAAAACGAGAAGTAAACTCAGAAAAAATATCCCCTAAAAGATTATTTGGACACGTCATCTGTAAATCAATCAAAGCTCTAAATTCATGGAGACGTTCTCTCCATTTTTTGGGTGAAAGATCATTAAAAATAAATCAAAGTCCTAAGTAGGTTTGGTTGGTGATACTTGTGCTGGTGGTGGTAAGGGTCTGAATGGTTCAATTCATATAGATTCAGCTTCATTGATATCTAGTTCAACTTCAGTTAATTCAGGCATAATCATCATGATTTTGAGCTAATTAAGATAAATTAGCAAATTTCTCTTCTGAAGATTGTTCAAACATTTCAAGGAATTGCTCAGATATGTCAGAATGCTCAGGTGTGTATTCTCCAAATTTGTTTGGAATGGGCATCGGTGCAAGAGTTGCAATAAACTCTTATTGAGGAGCTTTATCTTTCTAGCAGACTGAGAATGTTGGGCTTTTGGTGGTGAAAAAGGTGGAGTTTTAATCTGAAAAGTTTTTGTCAATGGATCAACATGTTTGAAATATGAAGGTAATGGATCGTGAATTTTGTCAGTTTTGGGCTTCGTAAGTTTGGTAAGTTTGAGTTTGGTAGTAGGATAAATATGTTGCCTAATTGCAGGATAGTTCATCTTGAACACTTTCTCATAATCAACGACTTCAGGATAGGTTAGCAATGAATATATGGGTTGTATAACTGGAAAGCTCCATAAATAGAATTACACCATTCTATTTGTATGTCAGCTTCCATTTTTTGAAATACTTCTTTCACTCTTCGAAGTTCTTATTTTTTGTTTGTGAAAACAGATACAAAATACTATGTTTCAATATATCACTTGAGATCAGCATTAAGTTGCGCCATCTGATCTTTCAAAGATATGTATAGTTTTTATATATAAGAGGAGATTATTTCTACCCTTTTTTAAGTAGCTTGAGTATGTTGATTAAGTCCATCAAGCTTAGTATCTATGTGGCAAAGAACTTGGTTTACGCCATAATATTATCAATGTGCTAGCTGAGTACTTCATCTGTAGGATTGGAAACAAGAGCACCATGAGAGGTGATTCCTGTATAATGAATATAAGGGTTGGAGATAGCTCTTTATGCATCATTTATGCGAATCTTCAATGGAGGAAGTTCATCATCATATGATCTCATCATCATACAAGGAATTGGTATTGGAGTAGTAATAAGAATGGAAGAAATAACAAGAAGAGGTTTGTTAGAAATTGGTTCTTTAAGGAACAAATGTTCCTTTCCAATAACTTTGAGTAGTTTTTGAAGAGTCTTAGGTCTGGGTTGTGGGTTTTTAAGCTCAACCCAAGGTCTTGAATTTGGATCGTGATTATCTTTTCTAGGATGAAAGTCTTGGGAAGGTCAACAACGATGGATTTCTTTTCATTATTGCCTTAGTCAAAAAATTTTCTTCATTTTTCGAATATAGACTTTCTCTTCATTGTCTATGTCATCATAGTCGAGTGTTGGACATATTTTGCAATCCGACTCACACATGGATGGATTCACATCCTGTGTGAAATGTCCACGATGATGACTGATGTACGCAGGTTCTCCATTGGGTTTGACATAATAGATTGGAGGTCTACTAGTTGAAGCATTAAAATGAATCCAAATATGTTTAAAGATCCAAGCTGGTCTTCATTGGGTTTGGTATAATGGATTTTACCGATCCATCTCTTGATGTCCTAAGAATAGAGGGAGTAGTTGGGTGAAAAGAATCTCTTTGATGCGTATAGAACACCTTCTGATAGTTAGTGAACCATTCTATTGGCATTAACTTTTTAATTTCCATTGGAAGCAACTGTTTCAAGATATGAATGATAGTAGTCTGATCATGAGCTCTATCTGCTACCATATATAGAGCATCAAAAATATAGTTTGGAAAATTAAGATCTGCAACATAGTTCAGTAAGTAGTAGATCATTTGGTGATGCAAAGTAGTCATTATTGTTGTAGGGTCTTATTCTGTTCTGGTGATCTGGAATTAGATTTGGAGTCTTTTCAATAAAGTAGGATCGTCTAACCTAATATTGAAATCAGGAGCCATAGTAAGAATGGTACTTCCATTGTTAATAGTTGTTAACAAAGTACAAACCAGTGCATTTTGGTACGTAGTGTAAGCAGTGTCAAGAATAGAGATCCTAATAGTGACTAGAATTCATTTTCGTCCGTAGAGAGTAAGAAAAAGTCCGATGCCTCCAATATAGAGATGAGTTCTTTTTGAATCTCCAATTTGACATATTGTTTTGCTGTTATAGCCTTTAAGCTACATTGTTCTAAATGAGAACTTTGGATGATCTTTTTTACTTTTATACTATCTATAGTAAAGATGGTTCGAATACTTATAGTCCAAGAGTGGTTATGATAATATATACCGGAAGGACTTTACCGGGTAAAGAAGTATTATAGATATGATTTTCCTCCAAGAGATGAGCACTTTATACTTGATTTTCTATTTTGTTGGAAAGAGTATGTTTAACATTAAAGAGAAGATTTGTTATTAAAAAAGTTGATGAGAAATAAACAGGATTGCTAGGTAAAGAGTCACTCATGATATATAATAAGATCTCCTCACTAATTTTTATCAAGAATAATGAATAAAACTTATTAATTCTGATACCATATAGGCAACCCTTAGTCAAAGGGCATACGGGATAACGAAAAACCAAAGATACGTGGCGTTGTTAATAAAATATTTACTAATAAATAGTAAATATTTTACTTAATTAATTAATTATTATATTTTATTTAGTAATTTAATATTATCAGTAATAAAGTATAATTTGATTGATATTAATAATTAAATAAGTTTTTGGCTTTAAAAATAAAAATTAAAAAAATTAAAAAAATCACAATTATTGTTGGTGTATGAAACGTAACAAGTTTCTTCCATCATAATCAAACAGTGGACAGGCTCGGTTCTAACCTTTTTGTCAATGCTGCTGATACATGCCAAATGTAAGATCCCCGACGTCATTCATTGTGAAATTGCATGGAATCTTACATGAACATTACGTTCCTATTTCGTCTTAAAAACTCCTTGTCAGGAATTCAAGGTCAAAGCCTTTTTTATCTTTTTCAAGGTCAGGAAGAATAAAGATATAATTAATTTATACTATTATTTTATAAGTATTCTTATTATAAAATATTTTCTAAACCTATAATAACAAGATTCTAGCTGTACATTATATAATAAAACTTTAAATTTATTTATTAGTCAGATCTTTTATTAGTAATAAAATATTTTCTTATACTAGTTGTAGAATTCAATTTTGGTTAGCAATTTAACAAAAACAAAACTCAGTGGGGAAGAACTTGAATTGAGTTATTGCAAGGAAGGAAACAAGGGAACTGTGCAATAAAGTCTACGTAGCGTAATTGAGTCTGACGAACTTGTATTGCTTTGTCCAAAAGGTGGAAGTTGCTAACTCATACACTTGGCCTAGTCCAAGGAATTAAAAGTCTATGTTCCAAAACTTGATAATGTCTAAAATTAAAATTAAAATAATTATCCAAGTCTTTTATATTTTCTTGACAGACAAGTTCAGATCACTTATTTCCATTATTTTATGTTTATTTTATTTTATGAATATCCATTCATTTAATTTCTATGAGTCCTATTTATTAGATGGATAAATACTTGTATAACAAAATAAGCACATGAAAACAAGTGATTTGTCTCGTGACAGATTTAACATACTAAAAAAAACCAAGCACAAGACAATTTTCACGTCATAGACACTTTGAAACAGGGTTAGAGTCCTCTGATTTTGTTAGAGTATTCCAATCCCGTGTCACTTAATTTTATCAACATATTTATGTTAATCTTATGTAAATATATTGATGATATTTAATAAAATATATAAGAATTAGTTAATCGAAACAAATAATTTGATTTTTTTTAACATTCAAGACAATAAGGCCCATTTCCTAGTTTAATTTGTTATATGTAGAAGTCCAATCCAGTCAAGAATAAGGATGCTCCCTAACTATTGGAGTTCTGTCAAAATCTTGTTGGGCTTGTATCGTGTTAGTTGATGTTCCCTCAAAAACTTTTAAATCACTTTTCGGCTTCTTCCTTATTTCCTTGCTTTCAAACAGAAACATAAAACTTAAACAGAAACGTAAACAACTAGAGACACAGACTAAGCCAGAGACTGTTTGGTAAATAGCTTACGTCTTTGTTCAGTTTTTTGTTGATGATCTCTATTTTTATTTGGTTTCTCCAAAACCCAAAAATCTCAATCCCATAAAATTTACGTTGAAATCGTTTCGTCTTCAAAGTTCCATTCTTTGGTTCCTCCAAACTTTGCCGTTTTTTGCAAGTCATCGCAAAGCTGTTGTCTTGTTCCCGATTTCCGTCGCTTCTCCAATACGATTTTATGTAACCAAGTTGTTTCTGTTCTTATTGTTGCTGTTGTTGACCGGCTTGTGTTCCATTGACCGACCATTGTAATATTCGTTTGTTTCTTCCCATATGTCGAAAGCCGCCGGTGGCGAGGACATGGTGCTGAGCGACCTAGAGGGAGAGGATCCCATTCCTATCGAAAGCACCGAAGCTGTCTCCGTCGAGAAGTTTCGCGAGCTTGTCGCCGAGCTTGATCGCGAGCGAGCTTTACGCGAAGCCGCCGAGAGCTCGAAATCGGATCTCCAAGTCTCGTTCAGTAGGTTAAAGGCTTTGGCTCACGACGCAATTAAGAAGAGAGATGAGTTCGCGAGGCAAAGGGACGAAGCTTTGAGAGAAAAGGAAGAGGCTTTGAGAGCTAAAGATAGGGCTTCTGTTGAATTGAGCGAGATTAGTAAGTTGAAGAATGAAATTACGAGGCAACTTGATGAGACGGTTAAGGTTAGGGAATGGTTGGAAATTGAAATTGAGAATTCGAGGCATATGCTTGTGAGTGGAATCGAGAAAATTTCAGGGAAAGTTAGTATCTTCAAAAATTTTGCAGCTAATGGATTACCCAGGTCGCACAAATATAATGGATTGCAAGCAATTGCTTACGGGGTTATAAGGAGGACGAATGAGATTGTTGAGGAGCTTGTGAAACAGATTGATGTAACGACCAAGTCTAGGAATGAGGCTAGAGAGCAGATGGAGCAGAGGAATTATGAGATTGCTATTGAGGTTTCGCAGCTCGAAGCTACAATTAGTGGGTTAAGAGATGAGGTTGCGAAGAAAGCTTCTTTGGTTGAGAAGTTGGAGAAAGTTATGGTGGAGAAGGAGGGGAAGGTGAATGAGATTGAGAATGATTTGTTGGAGAAGTCTAGTTTGGTTGAGAAGGAAACTTTGGAGTTGAGAGGATTGGTTGATGAGTATGATGTCAAGTTGAGAAATTTGGAGTCGAATATTGAGTTGCAAAGGCCGTTGTTGGTTGATCAGTTGAATTTGGTGGCAAAAATTCATGATCATCTTTTTGACGTGATTAAGATAATTGATGCTAATCATTCTGATTCAGAGTTGTCAGAATCCATTTTCCTACCGCAGCAAATGGACATGGAGGAGAATATCCGCGCTTCTTTGGCAGGGATGGAATCAAT
Organism: Erythroxylum alaternifolium; assembly: GCA_027478495.1. Lineage (NCBI taxonomy): Eukaryota > Viridiplantae > Streptophyta > Magnoliopsida > Malpighiales > Erythroxylaceae > Erythroxylum > Erythroxylum alaternifolium. The sequence continues at coordinate 15,322,038 of JANIIA010000003.1, forward strand.
TTACGAGTTGACTAGAGTTGTTGTTGAAAAAGCAGGGCATTTAATGGAGGAAAAGAGTAATGAAGTGAGAGCTTTGAATGAAACATTGAGTCTATTGGTTAAGGAGAAAGAGCATATCAACTCATTACTTAGAGGGGCTTTATCTCAGAATATTTTATTTGATGAATATTCAAAACCAAATGAATTTTTTCAAGCTGCAGAGAATGGTTTGATGCAGTCTGGAATAGATTTCAAATTCGGTAAGATCATTGGAGATAGTAAGGTTTCAACTGATCGGGGCTCTTTGGACAAGGAGGAGGATGAAATATACACTTTGGTTAGTCTCAAGTTTCATCTTTGATACACCTTCAAGTCGTGTTTGTTTAAAAATCCTTATTACTCATGCAATCCATATTGATCATAGGCTGGTGCTTTGGAGAATATCGTCAAGGAATCTCAGCTTGAGATCACTGAGCTCCGGCATTCTGTGGAGGAATTAAGGTACTTTGAGCTTCCTTAAGGTTATCATAGAGTGAGGGCACTATGTGTTCTCAAGTCACAGTGCAGTCTTCTGGCTTACCCACTTTACTGTATTAAGGGCAGAGTCGAGGTTACTTAAAGAACACGTGGAGAGTCAAGCCAAGGAGCTAAACCATAGAAAGCTCATGATGGAAGAACTTGAAGAGAAAGAAAGGGTGGCAAATGAAAGTGTAAGTCAACATTATCTTGCATGCTGCTTTTACCATTGGAACTTGTTTGGGAATCAGTTTTCAGCATTGATTTACTCGAGAGACTCATGAGTACGTCAAAAATTATCTTGGGCTCATATTCATGTTGCTTCTGTGAAATTGCAGATTGAAGGGCTGATGATGGATATTGCTGCTGCTGAAGAAGAAATTTCAAGGTGGAAAATAGCAGCAGAGCAAGAAGCTGCTGCAGGCAGAGCGGTTGAACAAGAGTTTGTGGCTCAGGTATGCACTCTAGGTTAGCCGTAAGCAATATGTTATAACATCAAACTCCCAGAGCTATGAAGTTCCAAGCCAAAGGCCGATTCCACACTCTACTACCTCTCTGTCCTCCCTACGTAACCACCTACCCTACTAATCAGTCCCCTCTCTCGTAACAACTTCCTCATGCATAACAGAATCCCTCCCTTCATTGCTGCCACGTGTCCCCCTCTTTCTCCTGGTATACACCCTCCACATTCTTGTACCCCCACTGGATTGGTCCAGCAGCTGACCCATTTGGTTTTGGGCTCCATCACAATATCAGCCTGCATATTTGACAGACGTCTTGGAGGTCATACAAACACTATTTTCTTGTAAGAAAGAATTTCCACCGATAATATAGTGGCTCTGTGAAACTATTGAAGGGGTGGCCTTAACGGAGAAAGTAATTGAGTTTATGCTATGCTATTCTGGATCTTGGAAACAAAACTTTGGGATTATGATGTCTGAGAATTTTAAAACTGCATGCTCAAGGACCCTTAAGTTAGATCATGATATAGTGATGATGCCCTGTTAATGCCACTGTTTGACATCTAAGAAAAGACTAGGAAGCTAATTAACCTTTTTTGGCAATGCAGTTGTCTACCGTTAAGCAGGAACTTGAAGAGGCTAGGCAAGCCTTGTTAGAATCAGAGAATAAGCTTAAATTCAAAGAAGAAACAGCAGCAGCTGCAATGGCAGCCAGAGAGGCTGCAGAGAAGTCATTGAGCTTAGCCGACTTAAGAGCATCTAGGTTCAGGGATAGGTTAGAAGAACTCAGTCATCAGCTTGAAGAGTTTGAAACCCGAGAAGACTCACGCAAGACCAGATATGCTTGCTGGCCCTGGCAATGGCTTGGAATAGACTTTGTTGGCATGAATAAACATGAAACACAGCCGCAGAATTCCAATGAGATGGAACTTTCTGAACCTCTTCTATGATCATACGCTTCCTTCTTTCTTCACCCTTTGCGTATATACTGTAAATTTTTGAATGTCAACATTAAAGAAATGGTTTCTTGTTACAAAAGGTGGTGTCTTTACAGTTACTCATTTGTTGTCCTTTCAACAGAATGGCAGACATAAATACTTTATCCTTGTTCTTCCGAACTTGGTCTTCGATGCTCTGGCTCTTAATTCTGTTTCCATGTGAATCCGGAACACAATAGTTCATCGACAATCTGTAGCTATGCTGAATACAGCATCATGAGCAACGTGCGGTCATCAAAATTGAGACTTATTTGTCCCATTCTGCCTCTCTGCCTGGGAATGTTGAGGGCAGCAAATCAGGCAATACCTCGATAAAATTTGTTTTTGATCCGATACGTAGGAATCAATAAAAAAGGCAAATTTTTTATTATACATTAGATCTGGTTAGGTTATTGATAGAGTGAATAGATCTATTATTTTTTGAAATCTTTCTTCTAATTCAAAATTGCAGTGCAACGTATACCTACCCCATTCTAATTATGGAACAGATAAAATAAATAAAAAATTAAATTTTTGTTCAAGAAAGAAATCTTATCGGAATTGTTCATATCTAGTTCATCCTTTAGAACTATATTACATCTCAGATCTGATGAAATAGGATGAATTGAGAAGGTATTTTGTAAATACGTAATTATCTTGAATATATTAACTATTTCTTGACTACCCTTGACCCGTAAATCTTGACACAAGGTTAGAATACTAGCTCTTCTAGAGTGGTATCATACTAATAGCTTGGACCTCCTAGAAGGGGGCCTTCTTCGCTTTCCACCTAAGTTGTACAGGAAAGGCCCAAAGCCAATCTTAGAGAACAATGAAGCTTCATAAGGTTTTTTTGTCTAGATGCAGGTGGTTCGCATCTTCACAAATATGTCTATTTCACCGAGCATCTCTCTATAACAGTGCTCATATCATTACGCCTTTCGTGCAGGTCGGAACTTACCAGACAAGGAATTTCACTACCACAGGATCGTTATAGTTATGGTTGCCGTTCACTAAGGTTTCGGTCACCGACTCCCTGTTATCAGGTCACCAACTTCCTTAACCTTCCGACACTGGGCAAGCGTCAGCCTCCATATATGATCTTATGACTTTGTGGAGACCTATGTTTTTGGTCAACAGCTGCCCAGGCCTACTCACTGCGACCCACTTTGTGAGGAGGCACCTCGTCTCCCGAAATTATAGGGCTATTTTGTTGAGTTCCTTAGAAAGAGTTGTCTCACACTCTTAGGTATTCTCTACTTACCCACCTGTGTCAATTTCTGGCACAGGTACTCTTTTGTTAAAGGTCGTTTGAGCTTATCCTGGGAGTATAACATAGGGTTGCTTCAGAGCCATAGACACAAGGAACCTTTTTGGTCGAATAAGTACATTAGATCTAATAGAATTATTTTGTTCTATCCAGATTAATATCAATCAAACCCATTTCATGAATAAAATGTGACCAATTAACCAACTAACAAAACTACTTGTTACAAATAACATCTTGTTGTTACATTGAAACATTTAAATGTTGACTAATCTGACTAACATAGAACTTGGTAAAATGAAATGGTTGAATAATTGAAAATGAGATTATTCAGGAATACACATTAAATGCTAAGATTGCGCATTAAATTTTTAGGAGTAGATTCATAATCAAAAAAGTATTTGTAATTGTCCCACAAAAAATGAAACAAAAAATATGGTAGAGTTAGGATAATTATTGTATGGGTTCTACCTAATGCTAAATGCAGAGGCACATAATAGATTGATATGAACATCATGAGCGTAATAAATCCTATTGTTGTTGATACCTTCTTCTCCTTTTTCTATAAACCGAGCTCGAAGAAGGAATAGATAAGAGGGCCACATGAAGAATATGATCAGAAATCTATAATAGAGTCCAACCACAACATCTTAATTGATTATCATCACGTATAAGAATATTAGATTACCTAATATAAAAGGTTTCAAAATCATCACAGATCTCCCTTTTTTTCCTATTGGAATTTTTAGATCTAAGAAACTTGGAGATCGCGGTACAATGGAGAGTTGTATGTTGCATTTAAGAAGGATGAATCGCTCCTGAAAAGGAATCTATTGATTCTCTCTCTATTGGTTAGATCATAGGTGCAACGATTTACTTCACGGGCGAAGTCTGTTGTTCAAGTCCAGGATGACCCAGTTGCGCCAAAGAAAAAAAATAAAAGAAACATCTGAATCTTTCATGCTTAGCTTAGGAGGATATAACTCAGGTGATAGAGCTTTGCTCTTGCAATTGAGTCGTTGAGATTACGAGTTGCATGTCTAATTTTTCGGGCGGTAATTATAGTATCAACAGAATGAGATTGTTTTGTTATTTCATGATTAATTAATGATTAATAATATATGTATTAATTTATTAAAATTTTCTTATATAATATACTATTAAATAAGATTATCAATTTTGTTTTTTATCTTTACTTTTACATATAATTAGTAATTGATTTGATTGATATTAAATGTTTATTTTTACTTTTTGATATAAGAAATAATGTCTAAAATATGAGAGGCGCATAATAGATCGATATAAACATCATGAGCCTCGTAATAAATCCTGTTATTGCTGATACCTTCTTCTCCTTTTTCTATAAACTGAGCACAAAGAAGGAATAAATAAGAGGGCCATATAAAGAATGTGGTCAGAAATCCATAATAGAGTTCGACCACAACATCTGAATTGATTATCTTCACGTATAAGGATATTAGATTACCTAATATAAAATGTTTCAAAATCATCACAAACATCTTTTTTTCTATTGAAAATTTTGGATCTAAGAATACTTGGAGAGCGCGATGCAATGGAGAGTTGTATGCTACATTTAAAAAGGATGAATCGCTCCTTAAAAGGAATCTATTGATTCTCTCCCAATTGGTTAGATCGTAAGTGCGATGATTTACTTCACGGGCGAAGTCTCTAGTTCAAGTCTAGGATGACCCAGTTGTGCAAAAGAAAAGAATAGAAGAAGCATCTGAATCTTTCATGCTTGGCTCAGGGGGATATAACTTAGGTGATAGAGCTTCGCTCTTGTAATTGAGTCGTTGCGATTACGAGTTGTATGTCTAATTTTTCGAGCAGTAATGATAGTATCAATAGAATGAGATTGTTTTGTTGTTTCATGATTAATTAGTGATTAATAATATATTTATTAATTTATTAAAATTTTCTTATATAATATACTATTAAATAAGATTATCAATTTTTTATCTTTATTTTTACATATAATTAGTAATTGATTTGATTGATTATTGTTATTAATAAAAAAATTGTAAAACTTTTTATTATTTTATTAAGTTATCATATTTTACACATTATTACTTATATCAAAAAGTAAAAATAAATATTTAATATCAACTCATTTTATATATACCGGAAACACTAAACTATCTCCTTTCACTTACTACGACTAGAGATGTGGGTATCGTTTTGTACAAGTCAGAAAATAGTACGATACCCACTCATTTTGTACCATTAGTCGGTACTAGTCGGTACCAAAATATCAGCAAAATTTTAGGAATAAAATGTAATTTTTAAAAAATGTTGAACTAAAATGTAAATAAAAAAATAAATATTTATCCCACCTGTCGTTAACCCGACCCCCACTACCCCCAAAAGGTTGAACGAGTTGATCTTTTAAATTCATCGTTTTTAGAATATATTGGAGCATAAAAGATTGAGCAACTTGATTTTTATTCGATACAATTTAAAGTTTCAAAAAAAGTATATTATCACCATTATTTAAGTTGGACATAATTTTTTGTAATTTTTAATAATTTAATTTTATTGTTTACTATGACTCAAATAAAACAAATAGTTCTGTAGATTCAATTTAACTTGATCGAATCAATCTTTTGGCATATTGAATTTATGATGAATCAAATTTGATAAATGAGAGTGACTTAAAAGCTAATCTTGAATGAGAAAGTATTAACATAGCATTTGGTGTAATGAATTTGAATGATGGTAATAATGATGATGAGTCTCCTCTCACTAATGAAGATTTTATACCAAATAAGAATTAGGATCGATGTTATTTAAACATGTATTCGATTGAATAAAGTTCTAGTTTTTATTTCTCCTCTTCTTTTAATTTCACTTACATTTGAAGAATATGTTAAATTTTATATATGAATTATGCAATATGAATATAATTATAAATATTTTTGTTCTAAGTTTTACTTCTAATTTGTTGTTTCCTTGGCATGAATTTTTATTGTAAATTGTAATTGTTAGAGAGTCATGAATATTTATTATTATTTTTATTTGATGTTTTGATGTAAATATTATTTATTATATAATAAAATTGTAATATTTTAAATACTTTGTGTTGTCCTTAATTTTATATTTGTATAATGATTAAATGATCTTTTTTCATATTAATAGTTATTATTTATTTATGAAATATGTGAAAAGTAATATTCATAAAAATAAATAGATTGTTATTATTTTAAATTTCAATTATTATGATTTTTGGAGATATGATTGATGTATGATTTGTGGAGATATGATTGATGTATGATTATAAATTATACAATGAAAGACTATTTTGTAATTTAAAAAATTTAGAGACTATTTTATAAATTTAAAAATAATTTTAAATGATATCTAATATTAATCGGCATGGTAAAGTACTATATCATAACCAAATCTAATACCTATACGGTATTTTATTAGATCAACTACGACTGTAATGCTACGTGCTAGTATTTGGACCGTTTCAACTTGGTACCTGTGTCACTGTTATGAATACCGGCCGGTACGTACCGGACCAAAACTAGTACAAAACTATGAGTTTTAGTACCGAGTTTAAATATCGGTCAAATACCGGCCAGTACCGAAAATTTTAAAAAATGGAGGGGCTTTTTTGCAAAATTTTAAAAAATTTTAAAAATCTCTCTCTCTCTCCTTCTTACCTTTCTTTCCCCCCTTTTTTTCAAAGTTTTTTTAATTAG
>JANIIA010000003.1:15402441-15414252 GCA_027478495.1 Erythroxylum alaternifolium
GCCACCCTCGCGGGGCACGGATCCGGGTATCACCATCGATATCGGGTTCGGGTTCAGCGGGAGTTGGGGTGTTACAGGTGGCCCAGCCCGAACTAGACCCGAATTTTATTTTTAAAAAAAAGTAAAATGATGTCATTTTTGACAAAAAGTCAGGCCTGAAACTAAGCCAGGTTCTGACAACCCGAGCCCACCCCTAATGTAATAGCTCGTTTTCCATACTAAGGGTTAGGACATAGGATCTTAGACCATTGTACATGAGAAATAGTAATGGAAAATTATGAGGTGCATTGCATTCATATGTATATCATTAGCATACACACATGAATTATAATTTTTGTATATGTTTCAAAGATTGTATATGCACTCAATTGACATATTCTGGGGTATGAAAGATTTAAAATGAACATGATGTGAATTGTGAATTGTTATGTCTTAAATTTTGGTTTGATTGCATTCCAATTAGTAATTTGGAATTAATTGTTTTTAATTGGGAGAGCGATGAATTAATATGTACATTTGGACTAGAAAAAATTTCAAGTGGTAAGATAAATTGATACATAAAAAATTAGGATGACTAAGCCTATAAATTAAGTGACATTTGACATAGATAAATGAGTGACAAATGGACTAGTAATTAGTTAACAAATGAATCAATTATTAAGTGAAAAATGGACTAAATACTTAGTGACATATGGCAGCTTAAGGAGTGGATATATGGCTTACATGCCAAGTGAAAAATTCTATTGTCAAAGAGAGACACCTAGCACCTTATGAAGCAAGTTTTTGTAGAGATGGTTTTACTGTCTTCAGTTGGTCTCTCCACTAAAATTGCTCCTAACACACATCTCTGAAGTTTGGTTTAATCCTTGCCAAATTGCTACACCAAAGCCAAATTTTTATCCTTCACAAAACAGCCAAGGAACCAGCTGATTGTTGTCCTTTAGCCTTGCCAAAAACTAACCTATTTTTAAGTTGAGTTTGTGATGAGCTTGCATGAATGGAGAGCTAGTTTGACTTGATTTATTGAGGTGGAATTAGAGCTTATCAAGTAAGTAGAAATATGATATTTATGGCATGTTTTGATAGAACTTAATGATGATTGAGTTTGAATGAAATATATATGATGTTGATGATGAAGAGTGTTGGAATATGTTGGATGAACTTGGATACTGTTATGTGTTGCTCTTGATATATGAAAAACGTAGGTTATAGGTTGATACATGGATGAATTAGATTTGTATTTGAAGTATAATGAAGGTGAATTTATGCTAAAGAAAAAAAATGCTAATGGAGTGTTCTTGAAATGAGAAAGAACTAGGACTATATATATGATAATAAATGATAGTTTTCTATTTTGATTTTTGATGCATGAAAGACAATGATTTGTGAGCTAATAATTGAATAATTTTGAACTAGAATTGGAGATGATAATCATGAGGAAATGGAGTATAATTAAGGTCAATTTGAGGTAAAATTGATGGTCTATTAAGAAAATGTTTTGATTTTGGTATAAAGATGTCAAAATTTGGAGAAAAAAAATGGAAGGTAATGGATGGGAACTTTTAGATAACCCATCCCACAATCGTGCTAAGGCCATACATGATCGTGGGAAATGCTTAAATTGAATAAAATGTTGTTTCGTGCAATTGTTGAACTAACTAAGGATAAGTTACTTTACTATGGTGCATTTGGATTTGATTGGGGCCTAAAATGAACCTAATTTGATTCTAGATAAGTTGGTTAAATGTTTGATAAGTTTTGATTGATAATTGATGTTATAACTTAGGGAATAGATTGTTTGATAGTTTGGAATTTAGGAGTGTTAAAGAAATGAAAATGTTCTTATGAATACAAAAGTGATCTAAAGGATATGAATAATGCATTAGGAATGAATAAATGAGAATTGGGATATTGCGTGATGTGTAATACTAGAAATGAATTAATGAATGTTTGGTTGATGAATTGAGCATGATCAAGTGTATTTAAGGTATTAATCTAATTACAAACTAGATGTGAACAAGTTATGATGTTTGAATGATCAAGAATTGTGAATAAGGATACATACTCGGAAAAGTCAATTAAACATACATTGAACATGACACACATATATACGTGCATGATTAAATATTTATTCCATTGATCGAGTTAGTAATGTGTACAATATGTGTGTATTGCATGATTAAAGAAGTACAAGTTGAACGCCAACATCCATACATTTCTGGTTCGTCAAGGTAATAGCTAATCTAGAACGTACTGTGAATTAATCTAGATGTTTTCTCACCATGATTGATTTGTTTATGTTTAAATTTCAATTTTTAAATTGTTACTGATATGATTGTGATAATTCTAGACATTGATAGTCTAAGGAGTTTGATATTTGGGATTATATTAGGAGTGTATTCTAATTGAATGTGAATATGGAAAACATATACTCAACGAAATGTTGAATGTCGGACTAAGATCCGATAAATATGTGAAAATGAATGTGCACAATTAATGAAAGTGATTGATAGCACGTTTTTGAAATGATACATCATTACATTATTATGCATGATTAGATAAAGAAGTTGTGACCGAAGTGACCAGTCTTAAAAAGAGCTTAAAGCTCAAAAATATGCACAAAGAGCCATAGACTCTGTTATTAATGAGCCTGGTATCCACAATGGATACGAGAAAAAATGTGAAATGAGCTCGATATCTACAAAGGATACAGGACAGTAAATAAGCTCTTGGTCACAACAAAATAAAAATAGAAGTGGAGTCACGTGTGCATATGCATTTGCAAATATATCTTCAAATGTATCATGTAAATGATTGTGAAGACATTACTGAATTATGACGATATAGTGATATGTCATATTTGTGTATTTGTTGATAATATGAATGATTAAGATAAATGATCAGATTATCTTGAAATGAGTATATGAAATGTGTGAAATTCATGATGTACTATTGAGATGGGAATATTGTGAATTTGGTTTATATTTGAAATGGTTGTGTTCTGATATGAGTGAGCACATCAATGATGGTTCACTCACTAAATTCGCAAACTTATTAAAATTGCAACATTGATTTTTAAGTACGAGGAAGACCTAGCTCTAAGGCAATCTAGTAGAAGTCTAGTATTGTCAATTTTGGGAAGCAAGTATGGCTCAAAGGTCTGGTTAGCTGATACTTGAGGAGTTTAGTAGAATGTGTTATTTCTCATTTCATGTAGAACATTTTGTAAAAAAAAAAGTGGTAGACACTCAAATTTTTTTGGTTATGTAAATATATGGAAGTGTAATGCTACAATGTAAATATGTTTATGAATGAAAGGGTTTGATCTTTTGATTACTTGTGTTTTATATGATGCCATAATAAGTGAATGTGATTGCTCTAACATACCATTTTCATATGGTATGTTCTTGAATTTCCTCTAGATATTCAAGCATATGCTCTATGGTAGTGATGTGTTACACCCGAGCTTGATTAACTAAGGCCTAGCTCGGGCCAATTTGTCATCCCTAAATTCCAATAAAAATCTTGTATTTTCACCATATTTTGCATTAAAAGCGTAATTGAGACTTTAATTGTTAAATTCAATTATTTATCCTTGTAAGCATTAAAGATTCGTGGGTTTCTTTTAGTTTTGTCTTACATGTTGTTAAATGATTTATGTAAACTAGGAATGCTTTATCTTGTCGAAATTATATACAAATCACTTGCCATATATATATACCAAGATTTGACCTTCTTTCTTAGTGAGGGTAACTTTTACTAATTTCCCCTAAGAAATCCTATTCTTTTGCTTTGAGCATTATCTAAAAATTCACGTTTTAAGTAATTGGGTGTGCTGTCTAGATCTAAAGTCATACGTTGATGTTTCCTTGTCGTGTAAAGTTTAATGACTGTGCTTGCTTTTTAAAAACAATTTACAGGTTGCAAGGCTGCAAGGGTCATATAAGAGTTCATCCCAAGTTTTTGCATCTAAATGCATTCACACATAAATGGGCCCTTAGTGATAAAAATGTTTAGTCTATCACTCTAATTGTATAATTTGAAGCAAAAAATGTGATGTTGTTTCTTTTGAGCTTTTAGTTTTTTAACCTATGTAGTGCTTTGATTTTGCAACTTTTGTTGACTATTAGACAACTCATTAGATTAGTTACTCCTTTGGAACAACATGTCAACATTTTGTTATCTTGCTGATCAAATCTCTCTTTGCATTGTAAGATGGTTTATCAATTTGATGTCAGGTGTTCAATGGAGCTATGTACATGAATATCGATATGATTACTAGTAAAAAGTCGGTTTCAATGGAGCTATGTAAGTGAATATCGATATGATTACTAGTAAGAGTAGGTTTGGCAAACCAGCCCAGTTCAAGTCAAAGTACCAAACTCGATTTGATCAAACCTTAGGGTGGGCTTGAGTTATCTAGGCCCGAATCGGTTTGAAGCTAGATAGTTATAAAGAAAATCACATCATTTTGCAGAAAATGACATCATTTTTCTTTTCTAATTTAAAAAATTAAAAAATTGGGTGGTCTATGCAGAGTCAGACTCGTGCTCTACTCGACCCATTACCAAACCTAGAAGGATGGTAGCAAAATATCGTTGACTAAAGGTGTAGATTTTGAATTTTCCATTCCTAACAATAATAATACTATTTTTTCATGCAAGTTTCAAGCAACTCTCTGATTAAATATATTTTACCTGATACGTTGTTTATTTTTTATTATTAATCATATTATTTTATATGAATTTATTGTTAACAACTTTAGATAAGTTTTGGTAGAGCTAGTAGTTATGTACTTTTTTATTTCTTGGTTCTTATTCTTAATCCAACTTGGACTATCAGATATAAGATATATTGTTCAGTTCCTTTTTAACGTACCAAAGAATTACTTTTACCCAGATGACAATAACGTTAGTGATCAGACCTTCATTAAAGCCTCCATGTGTTACCATGTGTTGCCTGAATTTGTTGCATTTTGCTTCAATTGCTCACATTAGTGAACCAATTTAGCTAGGTTTGATATTTGGTCCGTTAAAATTTTGTTGTAACTTAAAAGGTTCACAAGGTTTTTTATCCTCCTAAATGTGAAAATATGATCTTCATGATATAAAATCAAAATTGACATTCATAATTTTAGAATCTTGAATAAATAATTGTCATAAATTATTATGGTGTAATATTGTGTGGTGTAATATTGTGTAATTGATATAGAAGATGTCATTATCTTAAAGAGATTAAGAAATTTCACTGTGTCTTCGATTAAAATTGGTTTCTCTCTTGACTCTCTTATGATTACAAAAACTTGATAAAAATTATTTGTAGCCTTAATTATTAGAGAGAGGATCAATTTATATATATATGAATTTTAATTTGGTATTTCCACTAAGTGATAGAAATAAACGGTTGAGATTTATTTCATTATTAAATAGAAAATATGGAACAAGTAGGACTCTTAATTATATTAATATCATTATTAATATTATTTAGAATATGGCTACTAATTAGGCTATATTCTTACGTTCTTCCACTTGACCCGATGCTTTAAACTTTATTTTAATAATCAGTGCGCATAAACCACATAATTCGGGTTATGACAATCCTACATTTCAAATTTGTATATTTCCTTCCATATATCACTAGTAATTTATCAAGGCAAATAACATTAATGATATATAAATATCATAAAGGTCCACATTAGTGTTTAATAGACAATTTTGTTTCTTATTTAATAACAGTTATATGTACATAATCATAATAGATAAGAAAACTACTAATTAGAAACTTTATTGAGCTCAAGAGTGTCAAAATTTCATAAAAATTATCAATATAAGCAAGGTCCTTTCTTTGAACATGTTCCTTAAATATCTTTGATGGAAGGCCTTTAGTTAAAGGACATGCAATTATAAGATTTGTCTTAATATTTATAATACACACTCTTTATTTCTAAACCTCTTCCTTTACAGTAAAATATTTCAACTCCATATGTTTAGTACCTCTAAAGTACTTCTCATTTTTAGAGAAGAAAACTGTTATAGAATTATCACAATAAACTTTCAGTAGATTAGTCTTGAAATAAAGTTTCGCAGCCATAAAGCATGAATTGTAGCCTCAAAATCAGTTATAAATTTGGCTTCCATCATGAATAAATTAATGACTTATTTGAAACTTTTCTGTGAAATTTCTCTCTCTTTTATTAGAAACAAATAGTCAAACATTGATTTTCTATTGTCAATGCATCCAAGAAAATCTAAAACTAAATATCCAAGTGCCTCAAATGGATTTGATCTTCTATACAAGAGCATATAGTCTTTTGTTCCTTGAAGATACCTCATGACTATCTTTGCAACTTTTCAATTGTATATACCAGGATTAATTTGATATCTGCCTAACATTCCAATTGTAAATCTAATATGAGGTCTTATGCATGTTTTGAAATACATTAGTCTGCCAACAACAAAAGTATATAGAATCTATTCCATTTTTCTATATTCTACATCATTTTTTAGATATTGTATGAGACTAAATTTATTCCCTTTTTATATAAGGACAATCCCTACTAAATATTTGTTCATATTAATTCTGTTATTAATTCATCAACACACAGAACTAGAAATCCCATTGATCTTTCAATAGATACAATGATTAACAACATTTTATTAAAAACTAAAAGATGATATGGTATCATTAAACTTAATATACCATTGTCAAGAAGCTTGTTTAAGTCTATATACTGATTTCTTAAATTTACATACCATGTGACCCTTTCCTTCTCTGGACAAACATTTGGGTTGATCCATATAAACTTCTTCGTAGATCACCATTCAAATAGGCAATTTTCACATCCACTTGATGTAACTCTAAGTCAAACTGAGTCACTAATACCATGATTATTCTTAATGAGTCTTTCTTTAAGATAGGTGAAAAGTTCTCTTTATAATCAATGTCATCCGTTTGAGTGTAACCTTTAACAATAAGTCTAGATTTATTTCGTTTAATATTGCCATTTAAGTCATATTTGGACTTGAAAAACCATTTGCATCTGACTCGCTTAGATCCTTCTTTCAAATCAACAAGGTCCCAGGCATTGTTTTGTGCCATTGAATTTAACTCATCTTTTATAATATCAACCCATTTATTAGACTTATCATTTTCTACGGTTTTTGAAAATGAAATAGGATCATTATTAATGCCATAATCAAATTTTAACTCCAGGAATATATGATCCCCTTATTCTTACAGGTTTATTCAAAGAAATTCCACGTGATTCATTTAAATTAATTTGTTGTAATTTAGTTTCTTTATGAGGTGTTGTTTCATCCAAATCTTGTCTAGAATTTTTTTGTTATTTCAATACTAGGGCATTATTTGGTATAAATGTGGATATTGGAACATTTATGGGTAATGGAACATTAACCCTTGTTTTACTAATATCCACAACATGTTTTGCAATACTCCTACTAACTTCACCATTTTCAATGAAATTGGCATTAGTTGTTTCAAAATTTTTGGACTATAGTTTAGACAGTAAAACCTATACCTTTTAGATTTATCTAAGTAAAAAATAGAGTAACCATTGAATGTTTTAGAATCCAATTTCTTTTCTTATGGATTATAAACTCATGCTTCTATTGAACAATCCTAAATATACAGATGCCTCATACTAGGTTTCCTCCCAATCTATAACTCAATAGGAGTTTTAGGGATTGCCTTACTAGGAATCCTATTTAGCAAATACATAGTAATTTTAAGTGTGTGCATCTACAAGGCTTTGGGTAATGAGGAATTACCTATCATACTCCTAACCATATCTATTAATGTCTTATTATGCCTTTCTAACATGCCATTTTGCTGAATTGTGCCTAACACAACATATTGTGCACATATGCCATGTTTCTCAAGAAACTTTATAATTGGAATTGAACATTATTATGATTCATCATATTTTTTATAATATTCACCACCTCTATCAGATCTTACAATTTTCACTTTTTTTTATCTAATTGTCTTTCAACCTCATTTATATACATCTCAAGGATGTGTATAACTTGATATTTTTCATTAAGCAAATAGACATATATATATAACGTGAAAAATCATCTATAAAGGTGATAAAATACTTTTCTCCACAAACTATGGAATTGTAAGGAATGTTTGCACAACATTAGAAACATGAGTAGTAGCACCAAAATCAAGCCACTAAGTGTTAGAACGAACATTAGTTAAGTTTAGATTGAACATAAAAAAAAAGGTTATATGTACCTTTCTTCAAACCAAGCCTTATATTTCGTACAATCTTTCTAATAGTTTCCCTCCTTACAAAAATGATACTTATCTGTCTCTTATTCCTTTTTAATCAACATTAGTTGTAACTTATGTAGCATTAGTGACTGTTTTCTTCTTAAATTTCTTGGCCTTTATCTTGTGAATCTTACTAGCTCTTTGGCCTATAAGGCTAATTAAATGAACTCCTTGAGTCTTTATCCTTGTTCCCTCTTGAATAAGCATATTGGACAATTCATTAATATTCCACTTATCATTTATAGTGTTGTAATTAATTTGAAAAGGTGCATACTTAGGAAGTAACAAGTTCATAACAAATTGCACTAAAAGGGAGTCATCCACTATCATACCTAAGGTATTTAATTTTATTGCAATATCCATCATCTTTAGGACATATTGCTAGATGTTTTGTGACCAATCAAACTTCACGGTCTTGAGTTCAGCCATAGTGTACTAGAGTGAATTCCATAAATTTAAGGCATTCTTTAGCACTTTCAGTTTTTGGAATAGCGGTCTTAATGTTGTTGGTAATAGTCATTTGCATGAAATGAAGACATAATCTGTTAGACCTTTCCAATGCTTTATAGTTTGTCTTCTCTATTGGGAATTTAGAACAGGATCAGATCCCAATTACTACATAATAATTATGAAACTTCTTCATATTTTAATTTCATAAAAACCAATATCTCTTTAATTCTATAAAATGATTAACGCATAAATCATAATAAATAATGAATCTTAATTCATACTTTATTTTGAATCTTGATCCTTATCTTGTCGTATCTCTCTAACTATTTCCAAAATTAGTCTATCTCAATCATTATAGTTGCACAAGTGTCTGACCTCTAATGGTAAACATGTTGAAATAACTTTGTAACTCTTATATAGAGGGTTAAGCAAGAAGTACTCGCACCATTAGAGCCTAAGCCTATTTATAATAAGTTTAAGACATTTTAGTAATTTAACTGAAATTAAATTCTTTTTTCTATTAAATTTTAACCAAAATTAGAAATAATTATAGTTAAATACCAATTATACCCAAAAAGATCTAATATCTCATATTGATTTTTATTTATCAAATATCTCATAGATAAGCATAAAGTTTCTTAAACTTTACAATCAAATCCAAATTGATTAAAATATCTTTGCTCCCTTCAACTCATTCTTTATATGATACTCATTAGGTTCCCAAATATGTTGGCAATGATTATAAATTATAATTCTAATTCATAATTAAAATTGGATAAATTAAAAGGACTTTTAATTTATCCAATTTTAATTATGAATTAGAATTATAATTTATAATCATTGCCAACATATTTGGGAACCTTATCTTTATTCTTCAATTAAATAATTTGTAACCATAAATCAATATTAGCTTCTAAAAACACATCATGAACATCTAAATATTTAAGAATGTCAAAATAGTTTTGACTAATCTTTCTGTGTATAATTTTTCATATAATTCAATCATTTCATCACTTAATGTTCTAATTAGACATAGAAAATGAAATTAATGTCTACTCTATTTTGAGTCTAATCATATTATTTCTTTGTCATTAGCTATTAATTCAATTAATGACATTCATAAATTATTTACATAACGATATTTTACCTTGGCCAAGGATTTCATTAATCAATACTAACCGATAACAACAGAACATTCTCATTAATTACTTTAGGGTAATTAATCTTATCTTGATCACTCAACTATCCATATAGTTCATGTCACCTCCAATAACTACCGACTGAATGACCTATGATTAGAATAAGTGATAAGTAGTGCCAAAAAATAGCAATCCTTATACAAGATAATTTTGAAGATCTCCAAGTCAAAGGATCACTTACATAATCATAAAAATGAGATTTTTCATAGACATACAAGCAATGTTCTAGATGGATTTCTCATATTGGGATAGTTCAGTGAACTTGTTCTCTAACAAGCACCCACATGTTTGTTTAAATATTTTTGTACTTTAGTCTATGATATTGACTATTTCCTTTATAAGGAAAAATATAATGTGTGGTAGTCTTTTTACATTTAATTAATGTCCATTCTTAATAAAACAATGACTAGGAACAATTTCGGGACAATACGTAAATGCAATATGAATCTCATTATAATTTCATTTGCAATGTATAATTATCTCATGAACTTTATCATATACATCTAAACATGTACAAGATAAATAATGTATTTAAATTATTTTGTCACTAAACTACAATCAATCGATTGCATGTAAGGTATAAAATTCTCAACCTTACTACTCGTATTTCTAATGGCAGTAGGTTTTCTTCTAACAATGCTAAGTCAAGATCCAAAATATCTAAATGAAAATTGACTTGTTCACACTATTAAGAGAAGTTCAAATCATTAAATAAGGTAATAAAAAAATGCAAAGAGAAACAACTACAAATACATAAATGCTCGGTAAATTATCATATTCAAATAATTAAACATTTATAATATACTACATGTTTTCTTTGGACAAACTCAACAATATATTATCATAAGTTTAATGTCATACAAACTTTATTATGTAATCAATAAAAACTCATCAAATACAATCAATTTCTTTGGATATATAACATATTTGACAAGTGAATATTGATTTTCGTCTATTATGTTTATTAATCATAGGGTATTAATTTACCTTTAGATAAATTCTAAAATTCTATCAACTAATAAACATCATTTATCCATATAATTAATTTAATAATAGATATTAATATTTTATAAATAAATGACTATTTATACATGACAAAATTTTACTTATTTAATTTGGTCATTTTAGCGACTGATTATCATTTTATAATGTCATGTATAAATTTGACGCATAACACATAATTTTCAATTCTAATAATAATATGCATAAAACTAACCTGAAATCATTGATAAAATTAATATAATATATAACATCAAAATAAAATAAAAAAGGATTAACTTATGGAAATAAAAAAATTTTAAAACTTATACATTCAACATGAACTTCAATTGTTGATAATAAGTGGATGAATTATGTAATCGTGAAATCTACACCATTCTTCCTTTATTGTCCAGTGATACTTGTCTTTCACCCTAAAGACTAGGGTTCAATTCTTAGCAATGATGTTATGCTTGTTTTTGTCTAATGGCTGGGTTGTTTGACTCTTAGCTGATAAATCGAAGTTCAATTCTCAAGAAGGATTCTAAAGCCACACATTATGCCTAATTTTGGGCTTATTTTTATCTTAATATTATCTAAAGAGATCTTGAAAGTTATACTTGTTGTACAATTCCAAAGTCATAGTTAGGGTTAAAGATGTCAATTTGGTCTGGGCCTAGCCCGATCTGGCCCGTGGTCAATCGATTTGGCCCGGTTTGACCGAGTCACGGACCTGGTGGGTATGGCCAGTGGACATGCGGGCCAGGCCATGGGCCCGTGGCCCGTGGCCCGCCCACCACCTAAAATTTTTTTAATAAATATTTTAATTATTTATTAAAATAATTAATAAATAATTTAAGTAAATTAAAAATTTGTAATTAATGTA
>JANIIA010000003.1:15426005-15450166 GCA_027478495.1 Erythroxylum alaternifolium
CCCGGAAATTTCCGAAACTTTCCGGTATGTTGGGTACCGGCCGGTACCCAACGGAAACATCCGGTACCGGCCGGAATTTTTGGCCGGTACCGATGAAGAGATTCCGTTACCGGTTTCCGGCCGGTACCGGCCGGAACGGTACGGATCTCATTTCATTGATTACAACACATAATATTATTATTTATATTTTAAATATTTTATTTTGATAATTGAGTTTTAAATATTAATAAATAATCTAGTCCTAAATTTTAGAGAATCAACGATAGTAATTTTAATTTAAATGAAAAATAAGTTAAATATCTGATTAAAAATATCTAAAAACTAGTCAATCTAGAGGAGTTTAAAGATACTGCCAGTTGTAACGCACTTCCCCACTCCCCACTCATGAATCATGATTATGCGCATATCTTTTCTGTGTGGAAGAGAACAAACGTATGAAAAGCGTGAGCAGGATATTTTTCATAAACTTCTATTTTTTAACAACGAAATTATTTATCTTTTAAATACATTTAATATTTCATAAACCCCTAACTATACATATGAATTAATAAGTAACGAACTTTAAATAATTAATTAAAAATATGTATTATATATTTTACCTATTATTTTTTAAACTATATCTTAATCCAATAAAAAAGGTATATATTTAAATAATGAAACAAATTTCTTTAAAGATCTTATAATTCAAGAAATTAAGTGACAAAATTTTCTTAAAAGTTTCTAATATAAAAAATTTGAATTGTGCTAGAGTTTTGACTCACAATAAAAGTAAGGATGACAATAAGCCGCCGGTTTCACTAATTTTTGTAAAATAATTTTTAAAAAATTAAAAATATAAAATAATATTTTTTTTAATTGAACTTAAATATAAGCTGTTTAAGCTCAGACTTATAAATACCTACTTTTTTTTAACAAATCTAATCCTAATTTAACTGATAAATCAGCCATTTAAAAATAACTCAATATAGGCTCATGCCTACGGGCCAGGCCACTTTTCAAACTCATTTTAAACATTGACGGAGTCAAGGCGTGGATACAAAGTTTGTAAAAATTAACGTCACACCAAACTCATTGCGCATTACTTTTGCTTTTTCAAGAACAGAAAGCAATGGCCAAGTACTGGAGACCAAATTCACTGGCATTATTATACTTTAGAAGACAGCGAAAGCAGAAAGGTCCAGAAAAACATTATCAGTAATGCAAGACGTACACATTATACTCTACTGTAGCATCTCCTGTGTTAACATCAAACTTTTGAGTTCTTGCCTCAACATACCCTCTAGCAAACCGGAAAAGCCCACTTCCTCCGATCACTGGCATCTCCCTCACCTCCGAAAACACCCTGTTCCGGCCCAGCACGGTGATGGTGCTACCATTATACCTTCCTTCGGTGAAAGCAAAGTTCATTGCCATCAACAACCCAATCTCTTCTTGTGAGGCTTGTGCGTAGAACCCTTGTGCTCTACCTACCATCTTAGAGCTCAATTCAGGTCCCATCGTTAAAGGGTTATCGATCATTCTCACCAATCCAAAAGCTGTTTTTGAGGCCTTCTGTGGCGGTGGCACAATTTGGATCGCACTTGGACTAGGACCTGTGATGATATCATGCCAGTATATCTTGAAATGGCTAAGCTTTTCTTTTCTAATACCAAGGAGCTTCATGTCCATAGTTCTCGTAAACTGATCGTGACTTTCTTTTCCGGTGACTAGAAAGATGGAGAGAGAATATGAGAGAAAGAAGAAAATGGTGAATTGGGAAGAAAAAATTGAAGCTTTAGCCATTGATGAGAAGTGCGGAACCTTTGGGAGTGTTATTTTGCTAGCTGGGAAATTCTTGTAGGACGTAGGAGAAAAGAGTAGACAAGCAGAGTGTATGCTCTTAGGTGATTTGGGAAAATTAATAATGTTGTTTATTAGTGGGCCGCACATGTTAGGTGTGATGATATTTTTATGAGATTCACTAAAAATGTATTCAATATCTTTATTTTATATGTGGCTCATAAATTATTCACCAATATAACTTAATTTTCAACTACTATTTTTTAGTACATATTAAATAAATTTCTAGAAATATATAATGGTTCGTTAATTTGTAATTCTACTAATTTACTTAATCAATCCACATGTTAAAATTAAACGATGATATCAATCTAATGTTACACTGATAATGTGTATGCAATCTCTTTAATTCAAGTGTGATCAAAAAAGTAAATCGTTTTTAAGGTTTCACAAAAGATTTAACTTGACTCTTACTATTATTTATGGTATAAAATTAGTTTTTAATGTTTAAAAATAAAAAAATACATTCCCCTTCTCAACTTTAACTTCATTAAATTTATATCAAACCATTATTAAAGTACCATTAACCTGCCCCCTTAGGTTTGCAAACAATAATTTTTAGTGTTTTTTAGCCATGTAAAATAATAATTAGTTCTGGTTTTAGCTTTGAATGTAAATTTAAATTATTTTATATAATCTGAATGGCCAATATGTTCTATTTATAAATGTACAGGGTTAACTTGATACAATAAATAATGATAAAGACCAAAGTTAAAATTTTTATAAAACTGTAAGGAGTGATTTGCACCATTGAACATTTAATTATAGCTTGTAAATTATTCATAAGAAAACATTTTTTAATGAAAGAGGAATATGTGAGTATTATCTTTTAAATGTTTATTAGATTAAATTTTAATAACATATAATAGCTTATCAATCATGTAATTTAGGTACTCACTAAATGAATTCACAAATTAAAACTAATATAATGATCTCTATCTAAGGTTTCATATGTATACAACCTTTTGATTTTAAGAACAACCCATGAATTGTTTCACTATACAAGTTTAATCTTTTGATAGTGAAACCTATAATTATTATCCTTAAAATGTATATTAGATAAAATTTTTATGAACCACGTAATTAAGGCAATTAACTCAATGAATTCATGGGTTAAAGCCAAATGATAGTATTAACCCAATTATTTAATAAAATGAATTTATATTGTTAAGAATGCTCATTTCTGACAATGCCTCCGTCAAAGATGAGCTAGTCTTTAATCCTTTCAACATCACAAATAGGGATAGTATAAAGATTATGGCTATCACTCTTTCTCCTCTCCTTAACATTAACATAGAGGACTCTTTCTATTGGCTAAGACACTAGTTAGGATGTTTTACCAATAAATCTTGCATACTTCTTTTAAGATGACCTGCTTCTAAGGTGTATTAGTTTAACACAATTTAGTTTAACTAAGCTCTTCTTAGAGATTCCTTTGTGCTTTGGTTGGCCTTTAGGTAGAGACTTAACACCCTTGATAGAGTAGAGGGATTCATAATATTCCCACTTATTATATACTATGTAATCAAGTACCTAAGACAATGATAATATCTTCTTTCAGTTTTCCTTTTATAGCTTCACGTGGAATTAAATCTTTAAGCTATGTAACATTTCCTTAGTTCCTAAGGATTGGTCTGAGGTCATCTTTTGACTTCCTCAACCATATAATTTGGCTTAAAGGGGTCAAACTATACTCAAGATTACTTTTGCTGATATAATATATTGCTTGTGAAGGGAAAGGAACCTAGATTATACTCAAGATCACATCAAATGGAATTTTATTACAACATAAAAACTAAATTAGGGAATAAATATTGGTCCATAGTATAAACACTAAATGCTCCATGTCCCTTACTCTCAATTGAGGTATTGTTGTTCCTCTGTCATTATAAAATAGTTGTTCCTCTTTAAGAGACCTTATAGGCCCGTTACATTGTTTAAAGACTACTCTCTTCAAGTAATGTTCAATTTCCCAATGGAACTGATCATTTAACTTCAAATTACGAGGAAGTTTCAAGAGATCTATCGTCTCTGGTTTTATTCCTTATGTATTTTCCTTAGTTGGTCATGTTTGGAAGTCTATTACAAGGTTGTCTTATATTCTTCCATATTGGAAGTGTTTTTGGGGCTTGGCTATCTTTGCATATTGATATGTGTAAATTATATGTGCTTTCTAGGTATTAGAGTAATAATGTTTTCTTAGATGATAATCATATGATTAGGACTTAAATTTATGTTCTTATTAGTGATAAGTAGAAATAATAGCATATTTTACACCTATACTTTATATTATTTTAAATTATTTACATAGCACATTTAGGAAAAAATTGCTACACTTTTCTATTATTCACCTAAGTTGTTTAGTTCCATATTTTATTTTTAAAAAGGGTTTAAATTGTACTAAATATTTTCTTGTTGACTTGATGGACTTAAACAAAGGAATCTAGAAGAAAATCTAGACCAAAATGAAGTTCAACCTATAAAGCAGCTCCCTAGAACAAGTAAATAGCCCATCAAAAACAAAACGCAACAGTTGAGGAAAAGAGAAAAAACGCAGTAGTAAAGGAAAAGAGAAAAAACACAAAACGTAGAGGAAAAGAAGAAAGCAACATTGGATGGAAGAAGAAGTTGCACCCTCCTGAGGTCTTTATCTCCGTTAAATCTCTTCAAAATGGAAGAGATAAGCAGAAACTCATCGAGAATCTAGAAACTTACAGGGCTAGGAGTTGTTTACGAGGCTATAAAAACATAACAACTTGGGAGGAGAAAACAAAAAGCATTCACATGAAGAAAGGAGCTCTCCAAAAGGTTAGGCACTCTTTCAAGATGGGTTAAAGCAAGGAATCATTTCAAGGAGTGTTTCGGGGGTGAAAGGGAACCAATTCCCCCTTATTTTGAGCTGGTTCACGGTTAGTGGAAGGATTTTTTAGTCTTTGAAAGGGCTGGTCCGAGGTTTGAAAGTGAAGCACATTAATGAGTTTTCTAAACCCTTATTGCCTTTGTTTTTGAATTCCTATGCTTGATTTATTCTTGGTTGTTTAATTTTAGTCTATATATGCAATTTTGACTATTTGGGATATCATTTTTTGGTTGAATTTAATTGATTGCCTAGTGGTTTTAACATTTATGCAATTGTTGGAATTTCGATATTCGTCTGACAAATTTCGATTATTGATTAAGTTTCCTTGTGCTTAATGTGTTTTTGATGCTTGAATTAAGCTAGTTCAATTCTAAAGAGTTAAAAGGGATAGTAGGAACCGCCTGGTTGGTCTTCTATATTTAATTTGTTAAATGTCTCGGATTATCAAGATATGTTAAAATTGTATGACTAAACTAAAAAAAACTGTGACTTGTTCATTTGTGAATATTAGATTAGTTTATGTATTATTTCTTTAATTTCTAGACTCGATTTGAAACCCCCCCCCCCCATTTTCTGTTTTATATATATAGCGACTTAGCTAAATTTATAGGTTTCTTTATTTTGAATTGTTTTGGTTTTCCAATTTTTCCTAATTTTAGCACACTGATAAGGTTAATCTTATATGTGAATACAATTAGATGTTCCTTTTTATATGTCTTATAATTGATTAAAGTGAAACTCGTAAATTTAACTTCTTATTAATAACTTGGCTTATTTTCATTAAGGTTTAAAATTGAACATGATGATTAATTCGCAAGAAAAATGCAGAGTTGAAATGGAGAATGATCAAGTTTATATTGATTTTGTACATTCCTAGAAATTTCACCCAAGATGTCCAAGTTTTTATTTCCCTTTAAATGTGTTTTATTATGTATGTTTAATCTCTTCTCAACTCAAAAAATAGCATAGCTTAATGTATTATGATCAAAAGAACTATGTATTGGATATTTCATACAAAAATGTTGATTAATATGCATTGTGGCATATCTGGTATTTTTCTTTGAATGGTTCATTAGTTCCTAGAAAGCTATTTTATTAGTTGAATTATGTAGAGACATCTGTCTTGATTGAATTAGATGTAGAAACGCCAAATTAGGATTAACTTAAAAGTATTACAAGTTGAAATAGGAGTTGTCCAACTAAAAATTGTGAAGGTTTGTTCAGATTTTGTACTTTACTCTTAGCCGTGAAATCATTAATCAAGTTGGTTTGATTTTAGGAAGCAATTTAGATGTTGAAATATCTACTTAAATTGATCTTACAACTGTTGAAAATTCATGCTGAACATGAAAAATTGTTGAGTTTACATATGCCTATTTTATAGTGAGGTTAGATCACTCCATATGATGATTGTACTTAAACGATAATCATAATGAACCAAGTGATAATTCAGTATGTAGTTACACCAAGTTGATCATTATTTCATGCCTATATGAATGATAGAAATAGTTAGTTAGAAAATTGAGTTGAATTATGTATTATATGTTGCTAACATTGTGACTCTATCCTCTTAAAATCAAAACTGAATTAAATTTTTATTAACTTTGATTTATGTTTAAGTGACCATTTAGATCTTAGTTTGGTAGGAAACACAAGCTAGAAGTGAACCTTAAAGTTTGATCGAAAGTAGCTGAAAAACTATTTTATTCTAGAAGATTCAGATTTGTGAAAGTAATCTTTTTTGCTTTTATTGGGTCATTTAGAGTTGCCAAACCACTTTAATCATGCTTTCATAGAAGATGTGTGATATTAGAAATGAATTTAGTCATTAATGAAGTATAAGTTTTCTAAACTGAAATTTTCATATTTGTATGACTTCATTTCACCACTAAAAAATTCCATCATTATATATATTTTGATAATCTTGATTTATGTCAATAACAATAATTTCTAGCTTTTGAATATTGATTGTGTAGTTCCAAAAATGTATTGTAATTTTATTTTCTTAAGTTTTAATGTTGTATATTAATAATTTTGGTTAAAGAAGATATTATGTGTTAGTGCACTGGTCATGTTTCTTCCTTTATGATAAATTTTCTTTCATATAAGCAAAATTGTTAGGATATCCACACTTTAAGTTCAAATTGTTGATATATAAATCTGCATTTGAAATTGAATAAGTTATTTATATGTTTCTGTTGTATTTATGATGACTTTCACTTGTTCAAAGGTTAATATCGACTTATTGGAATCTTTTTAGTTAAAAATATTATAACGAGCTTACTGATAAATAAACTAAATTAGTAAATTAAATGTTTTCGTGAGATCAACTCTTATTTGCTCCATACTAAATTGATTAATAAATTGAAAATAAAATAAAGACTTAATTTGTACACGCTTAATGACACATATCAATTTTTGGCATTGTTGTCCGGGAAAGTTTCATTTTCCTAGTTTATTTATTTATTTTTGAATCATAACTAAGAATTCTTTTGTTTTTATAGGTAAAGAAGATAGAAGGTATTTTTATAAAATTAAAAGACGGAAAAGAAAGTAAAATACAAAGCAAATTGGTAACTAACCTAAGCTCAAGTTACCAAGGTTGAACCCGAATGGAAGCCCAAAATTTTAAAAAAATTAAGCTTAGCTTAAAGCCCAGTTAAACCAGACCAAGCCTATTAACTTTAGGCCAAGTTAGGTCAATTGAGCTAGACCCAGGCTAATATGTTAAGCCTAGCTCCCTGGGAGCCTAAGCCAACTTATAATAAGTCTTGGGCCTTTTAGTAATTTACTTGAAATAAATTTCTAATTTCAGTTAAACTTTAATTAGAATTATATCATTAATTATAATTAAATACCAATTAGGGTCAAATTAGATTTAATATCTCATGTTGGTCCTTATTTATTAAATATCTCACATTTAATCTTAATGTTTTTCAAACTTTATAATCAAGTCCAACTTAATTAAAATATCTTTTCTCTCTTCAACTCGTTCTTTATATATGACCTATTAGATTCTCAAATATGTTAGTAACAGATATAAATTATAACCCTAAATCATATTTAGAATTAAATAAATTAAATTTCTTTAATTCATCTTTAATTCTCTATTAAACAATTCATATTTATATATCAAGATTGACATCTAACAACACATCATGATCACTCAAATATTTAGAAATATCAAGATAATTTTGACACACCTTTTTGTACATTGTTATTTTTCATATAATTCAATAATTTCATCATACAATATTTCGATTAGAAATAAAATATGAAATTAATGTCTACTCTATTTGAGTTCAATCATATTAGTTTTCTAATATTAGTAATTAGAAAGATTTACAAAAAGATTTTTTTTATTAATACTAATCGAGAACAATAAAATATTTTCTCTAATCACTTTAGGGTGATAAAACCTATATTGATCACTCAAATATCTTTTTATAATTAATTCTATATCTAATGACTACCAACTGAACTACCTTTAACTAAAATAAGTCATAAGTAATGTCAAAAATATAGCAATTCTTATATGAGATACTTTGGTGATTTAAAGCCAAATGATCACTTATATCATCAGAATGAGAATTTCCATAACCATACAAGCAATATTCTAAATGGTTTAGAAGAATTAAAGGTCTAATTAAATAATTTATATCCATACATCATTGGCATCTAGCAACACATCATGACTACTTAAATACTTAAGAATGTCAAAGTAGTTTTGGCCAATATTTTTATATATGAATTTTCTATATAATTAAATATTTTTATCATACAATATTATAATTAGACATAGAGTATGAAATTAATGTATACTTTATTTGAGCCCAATCCTATTAATTCTTCATCATTAGTAATTGATTTAATTATTGATATCTAAAAACTATTTTTAAATGTCATTCCACCTTGACCAAAGATTTACTGAATCAATATTAATAGAGAACAACGGAACATTATTCTTAATTACTTTAGGGTGATAAATCTTATGTTGATCACTCAACTACTTCCATATAGTTCATGCTATATCTATTGAATACCAATTAAACTACTATTGACTATAATAAGTCATAAATAGTTTCAAAATATGACAATTACTATATGAGATACTTTGAAGATCTTAAGTCAAAGAATCATTTATACAATTATCACAATGAGAATTTCTATAGACATATAAGTAATTGAATTCTTATATAAGTCAATTTAGTGAACTTTTTCTTTCATAAACAACCACATAAACAACCACTCTATAGAATCGACTACTTTCTTTATAAGAAATAAACATAAGTTGTATTAGTCTCTTTACATTCTATTAATGTCCAATCTTAATAGAAGAATGACTAATAATAATCATAAATGTAATATAAATTTCATAATTATAATTTCATTATAATTTCTTTTGTAATGTACATATATCTTTATCATATATATCTGAACATATATAAAATAAAATAAAATTTTTTAAAAATTGTGTCACTTAATTAGGCAAATTTCAAGATTATGATGTTTGCAAATACACGTTACAAGTGTCATGTATTGAAACAAGTTCCTGTCCTATTGTAATAATAACTAAAACCCTTTTTGTTTCAGTCATGCTTATTGTATATTTTTTGAAACTATAGAGTTTGTATATGATCATTTATTTATGGTTGGAATAGGCATAAATGAAATTGCCTTGCATTGAGCTATGGCTTCTTGAGCCACTTCAAGAAATCTATCACCATCAAAGTTGGAACACCAATACTTGTATTCGAAAGATATTTTAAATTTTTTGTGGGTATAAAGCTTTTCAGTGAGATGAATAGGAGCCCTGACAAATGATAACTGATATATTACATTGATCAAATACTTCTTTCCTGATAAAATGATGTGACTATTCTCTTTAAGCTTAAAAGCTTTTTTATAGTCATTTTCATAATATTTCTCCCTCAATATGGCAATAGGACAAGTCATAAACATTTAAGACCTCTCTTACTGCTTTTGTAGAATTGAATTAACATAAAGTGCACAACAAGTTGATGTTGCATTAAAATGCCATATCTCTTGGAGATTTGATAGGCACATTAGACTAAGTTAGTATATGGGCAGGCATTTTTTTTGAAAAAATAAAAGGAATTGTATTGATACTAGAAAAAGCTACAAAACAGCATTACAATAAGCCACTTAATCTGCCTATAGATTCAAAATTCTCTAATAGTTACAAAAAAGGAGTACATCAATTGATTATAGCAAATCAACTTGACTAAATGTCTATTATTTTTTGTTGGCAATAAAAGCTGGACGTATAAGCAGATAATCTGACCATTATAATGAAGTAAACGAATAGTAATTGTCTTCTATTGAGCACCCAAAAAGACAGTCCTTTCTGGATATGGAGAGTCTTTATTTTTGTCTCAAAGAGGCCGACTATAATTGACTTCCTGTCGGTTACTAATTCTCTCGTCATGGACTGTTTGAAAGGGTTATTTAACCCTCTTTTGTTTCATATTAGAATGATCATTTAAGAGGAATACCCCTTCTTTTTGGTTTTCCTTCTAGTTGATCTTCTTTTGGGGGTTGGGGGAACGCTCATGAAACCTTTCTGTTATCTTAACAATTTTGTTATTTTGTGGTTGTATCAACAACAAGTTGCTTGTTAGATCATTTTCTAGTAGACCAGGTTCATCTTCTATCTCTTCTTCCATTAATTGTGAATCTTGTGTAGTAGTTATAACTTTCTGGTTATCAGGTTCCTGTAACGAGAGGTGTGTCCAGATACTATATTGGGCTTCCCACCTTCAGTATATGAAGTATCTACAACTGAGTTACCCAAATTCTCATTAGCATCAATTTGTACACCCGCAGCCTCGTCATTATCCATTGGAGAAGATTCAACTCCCAATAGCTCATCCTGTCATTCAATTTGAAAAAGTTTTCCTGCGGGGACC
This sequence comes from Erythroxylum alaternifolium, assembly GCA_027478495.1. Classification (NCBI taxonomy): domain Eukaryota; kingdom Viridiplantae; phylum Streptophyta; class Magnoliopsida; order Malpighiales; family Erythroxylaceae; genus Erythroxylum; species Erythroxylum alaternifolium. Next base: position 15,436,635 of record JANIIA010000003.1, read on the forward strand.
CATTTCTTAGTTGATTATGAGGCTTCTAGGGATCACCTTAACTTTAGAATTCACAAGCTCCCCTGTTTCACCTAACTTGAGAATTGGTAGAGGATTAAGTAGTATAGCATTTCCTTCGACCTCCACACATATTTTTGCTTACCTAATTTACTCCATTCTAGACATTTGAGCATCCACACAAAGAGGCTTACCTAAAGAACTTGCTATATTGCCTCACTTCTTTAAAGCTAGGTTGCCTTACTATCGCCTCTTTAGATCTGGAGTTGGGTTGCCACGCTGTTGCTTCAATTCTTCTTCAGATCTTGGCCGCCTCTTGTATCTACTGGGTTGCCTCTTCTATTGCCTCTCGCTGGGTTGCCACACTACTACCACAGATGGGTCGCAATTCCTTTCACCAAATTGTCCTCTCTTGTGTGAAAATGTTTGTGGTGGTAGGCATATTAGAATCAACATATTGAACAATAATATATTTCTAATTTTTGTTTCATTCCAAAGATAACATATGAAAGTTATGTAATCCAATATTTTGAAGATAGGAGACATTATTGTTGAAACAAATGTAAAGTTTAATTATTGTAAATAAGGTTTAATAAAAATGTCAGTTATTCAAAGCATCACCTTTGTAATAAATCACAAGAAAAAATTTGATATTTTTTCTTTTCAAATATATTTTGTGGTTTAGTATGAATTAAGAAATTATTAATACGTCAACATTACTTGCTACTATTTTTCATGTTTAAAAATGTGATATTTCATTAAAATGATCAGCAATGACAAATCTTAATTTAAAATTTTAACTTTATTTCACCTTATTCTTTTGTTAATATATGGAAATATTTAGTAAAAAGAAAAATGTGATCTTATTAAAATAAATATTGATTTAAATTGAATAGCAAGTAGTTTAATACAGCCTCTTTATTAGTTAAGGGTAAGACTGTATATACTGGATCTTCTTAAACCCCATAGTTAGCGGGATTTTTACTCGATTATCGTTGTTGTTATTATTGTAGCAAGTAGTCTAATAGGTTAATCTCAATTCGACAAATCAAAGGTGTTCTCGATAGAAACATTATGACACTCAAATTAATAAATTAAATAATGTTAAATACGTAAAAAAATATTATGTACAATTCATAAAAGTATTTATCAAAATTTATTTTAAGGTATTTCGGTTATTTTTTGAATTATATTTGAATTTATAATTTCCTTTAATTAAATTTATTATTATTTTAGTTATTAGACTTATTTGTAGAAATTTAATAAATGTTCTTAATCAAATCTCACTATTCATTAAAATTATATTAAGTAGATATATATATATTACTTTCTTAAATTTAAATATTTTTTACTTTAGTGAGATGTAAAAATACTTTCTATTTTAGTTGTAGTTTATAACAAATATTTTATAATTTTAATGAAAAATTTAAGTTACATAAATTATTGAAGAAAATTTTTTATTTAGTTGATTTGGCAAAATAAATTACCTTAAATGATTTGATACGGAAGTATGAATTCAAGCCAAAATGTAATCCGCATTCTCTTCATTTTTCATGATAGATAAAAATTGATTAAAAAGGAAATATTAGCTCATAAGCATAAATGTAATATTTTTTTAAAAAATCTAACACGTTCAGTTATTTTACAACTAAAATAACGAAGAAAACAGAAATAAAACACCAAAGCCCAAAAGCATCATAACTCAACCACGGCTAAGTCAGAGGTTAGTTAAGCTAACCACAGTTGGAAAAGATCAACAGTGCATATCGATGATTGGGAACAAATCAGAAAAAAGGCCTAGGGTTAGGGTAATTATTCGCTGGCAATGGAGTTGAATCCATTCACAAATTTAGTGGATTATGAATTAAATGGAGATGGATTATGTCTCTGATTTCCACCATAATCAAATGGATCGTCGTCCCAGAAAGAGGCCTAGGTTTGCTTGGGATGTTCCTCAAGCTCACGCTAAGGTATTACTTTCTCTGATGTTTTTGTTTTTCGGTTGATTATTTTGATTTGATTGGGTAATTGATGTACGAAGTCAGGCTTTTTGGTTGTTTTTTGTGGAAAATATTTTTAGGTGAAGATTGTCTGATGAGCACTTTTGTTTAGAATAAAGTTTAGTTCTTTAGCGGGTTTTTGTCTTTACTTTGTCTTTGTTCCGTACGCTTGAGGCTGGATTTTCTGTATTTGTGATGAAAATTGGTCTTGATATTTACAGAATCGTCAACAGTCTTTCTTATGTAGCTAATGCTAATAGTATGATTCTTGCCAATTTAATTAGGTTAAGAATAAATGAATAATATCCCCGTTTACTTGAAATAGTGACCATTTAATCTTTCCCTGTTAAATGTGTGATTGGTATTTGTAATATGACTTTATAAGGTAGTACACATATTTGTTTGGGCTGTTCTTTATGCTAGTTGTTCTTATCATGGGTCTCTGTTTGATGCTAATGTTAGGTTTTATGTTATGTTGGGAGTTTTATTTGATTGGTAGTATAGAAGGGATTAGCTTGAAAGTGAATTGTTGAGGAAGGGATGGCTTTTGAATTACTGTTTGTTCAGCGGAAACTAAACATTGCCTATGTGTAGGCACAGTCAGGATTGTATTGTGGGCAAGGGCTTGGAAACGGAACTAGCATTGCACCTTCAAGAATACTTCGAGGAGACCCGCCAAGTTTATATGTAAATGGATTGACTCAAAAAGGCTCTCCCCCTTGGCGAAATGATGACAAAGATGGACATTACATATTTGCAATTGGGGAAAACTTAACTTCTCGCTGTAATTACACTTAATCGCCACTTCATGAGGCTTTGTCAGTTAATCCTTGACTTCTATGTTGTATATGAATTACATCAGTGTAATTGTGGGTCACATTTATAACCATAATGATGCTTTCTCTTCATTGTTTTAATTTCTTTGACTTTCCAAGTCTTTTCTTTAGTAATTGTTTCACATTTAAACCTGAATGACTTTAAAGCATCTTTTTGTTTTTACTTTTGGCATCTGATTTTACTTCAAATAGTTCGTGTTGACCTTGTTTCAAATTACTTCACAAAAGTTGGAATTTTCCCACTAAATGAATACTATTGAGCACTTACCAAAAGAATGTGAGCATATCTATGCCTTCTCAAAATTGTTTGCAATTTGAGATTCTTCTATTGTCACTTTCCTACATCATTTCCATGTTTGTTCCCCCTGAACTTGAAATACTCTTAAGATTTAAGAAATTGGAATCATTAACTCTCCTGATTACTAGACTTTCCTGTTACTCATGTTTCTTGTTCTTGCAGATAAGATTCAAAGAAAAATTGGTGAAGGTTAGGCTAACTTTTCCTCTTTATATGTTACTCTGTTTTTCTGACTGGTCCAGCTTAAAATCAATAAGAAATTAGGACTTTAGTTAGTCGAATTGTATAGTGCATCAACTAAATCTGTTCAATCATACAGGCACCTTTGGACAAGTGTTGGAATGTTGGGATAGGGAGACGAGAGAGATGGTTGCTATAAAAGTTGTCCGAAGCATCAAAAAATATCGTGAAGCAGCAATGTTGGAAATTGACGTGCTACAGTTGCTTGGAAAATATGATAGAAATGGCAGTCGGTAAGTATTCCTCCTTTTTCATTTTATTATTTCACATAATGACTTCTTTCTATGTCTGCTTTGAGGTACACCATTATTGGTTAAGGCATTTTTTCTTTTCAGCTGTGTTCAACTGCGAAATTGGTTTGATTATCGTAACCATATCTGCATCGTAAGTTAATAACTATTTGTTAGATGTGCTCTCCTCATGTTTCTAGTTAACTTTGGGGTTATGACTTCTTTGTGTAAATTGGCTTATAGGTATTCGAGATGCTTGGACCAAGCTTATATGATTTTCTTAGGAAGAATAACTATCGTGCATTCCCTGTTGATCTTGTTCGTGAACTTGGCAGACAGTTGTTGGAATGCGTAGCATGTGCGCATTTCTCATTTCTACTACATCTAAACCTTTCCAACCCATTTATTTTGGTTTATTGGGTGGAAATTGATATCATAGTTCTTACAAAATCTAATTTGTGGTTACGTTCTATATGTTGTAGTCATACATGATTTGCGCCTCATTCATACTGATTTGAAGCCAGAGAACATCCTTTTTGTTTCTTCAGAGTATATAAAAGTGCCGGACTATAAGGTACATGCCCAAGGATGGATGTCTAGTCTTGAATTGTATTTCTACTACTACTTTTGGAGTTATGCTCTAACTTTTCATTTGAAACATTTCTTATCATTCACGATTACAGGTTCAAACGCAGTTACCTATTGATGGAATTGCATACAAGAGATTGCCAAAGTCAAGTGCTATTAAAGTTATAGATTTTGGCAGCACAGCTAATGGCGACCAGAATCACAGCTATATTGTTTCTACAAGGCACTACCGAGCTCCTGAGGTTATCCTTGGTATGCAGCACTTTGGCATATAATACCTTTTAGTTGTGATCATGCATATGTGCCTAACAGGTCCAATTCTTATTTCACTTTCCAGGGCTTGGGTGGAGTTATCCATGTGATATGTGGAGTGTTGGTTGTATCTTGGTAGAACTCTGCACCGTAAGCTCACATCCTTCAATTTTTCACTTCCTTGGTATCTTGAAACAGTTATGAAGTCTTATAGTGGTCTTCACAGGGAGAAGCATTATTTCAGACGCATGAAAACTTGGAGCATTTGGCTATGATGGAGAGGGTTTTGGGCCCTTTACCTCAGCTCATGTTGAAAAGAGTAGAGTGAGTGCACTCTTCTTAGCCTATTTAGTATTGTTAGCCCTTAAATTATGTGAAGAAAATTTCAGTAGATCAAACTTCACATTCTACTTTTTGGGTTGGGGGAGTGGGGTTGGTTCAGTCGACATGCTGAGAAGTATGTAAGAAGGGGCATATTGGATTGGCCAGATGGTGCAACCTCTCGGGAAAGCATTAGAGCTGTTATGAAATTACCACGTCTCCAGGTATAGGTTTATTGTGCTTAGATCTTGAAGTTGTATCGCTAGTTAGTTCCTGGTGGCATGCTGATGACAAGCATATTCTACGTAAATACTGGCTTTGTTAGTTTGCATGCCAGTTACAAGTCTTGTGTACATTTTGTATATCATTTTCGTTTTCATGTGTTTATGTACTCTTTGCATTCTTGGCAGAATCTAGTAATGCAACATGTTGATCACTCTGCTGGGGATATAATTGATCTACTGCAAGGTCTTCTTCGGTATGATCCATCTACCCGATTAACTGCTCATGAAGCCCTTAGACACCCCTTTTTTACAAGGGATTATTACAGGAGATTTTAACAAGGTGATTCTACAATATTTGCACTAGAATTGTCTGTTGTTTGAAAATTAATCAAGAGTGAAGGAGGGTGATGTGGCTCTTTGGAGTGTTTTCTATTCTTGTATTTTCGGCTTTCCGAGCAAGAGGAGAGGCTGGCCATGATTTCCGGATTTTCTTTTTCTCTGTGAACTTTCTCACACATTAATGAGCCTTTGTAAATAAACGTGTCATTGGGAGAAGTTTTTCTCCTTGTTCATTTGTTATCCTTTTTAGGAGTTGATCACCATTAAGTAAGAGGGAGGGTTGATTTCTCAAAAATGTTAAATCATTGGATATGTATAATTTCATACTTAAAAGTAACGAATCTATGTTTTCCTTAAAATGTGATATTATAGTTTCCGTTAAATGACGTCTGCTTCAAAATTCCAGTTGTTAATACAGCAAATTTGCACCGTCAGGTAATGCAAACATTGATTGAAAAGAAGGCTTAATCAAATAATCAGTGGAAACAGTGAAATAATCAAGCAAGTTTAGGAATGACTCCAGTGAGATATGCTCAGGACAATCTCCAAGATAATTTCTTACAAGTTGGGAACGAATCAAATATAAAGAGTTTCCAGTTACTTCCACATCAACGTTTTGTTCTACATTTGGTTGCTCGTAGAACACCAGTAGGAGGGTCAGTGACCATGATCGTGCAGTGACCATATAACCAATACGAGTATCGTAGTATACCCAGATTAGATCGTACCCTGAAAACCCCTTTGACCTCAAATAAGATTCCATTCTGACTAACCTGTTGTACAAACAGTTGGCTATACTTTGGAGGAAGTCGAACCTGACTGGTCATCATGTGAATATTGACGAACCTCGACTCACGTTTTGCCGCCGAGAATGGTTCAACATATTGAGTTGCAATAACAGTGTTCCCATAATATAGATCAATGATCAAGGAACTAAAGTCCACACTCATCTTCTTGTTTGGATTTGTGAAGTTAGCAAGCACCTGAAGATCAGCATTTAGCAGAGAGCTATTGTCGATTAGAGAGGCAGTGTCGAGGTATGCTACATTGAGAGTGGCACTTGAAATCTCAAACCAGGGATTCATTGGACGGTAGACAAGATATATTATGAGGACAATAAGACCTCCGAGAAACACTATTATCCAAAATATAGCACAGAAGACGGCACCAAACCAATATATGGCTTTGGTTGGTCGTGGGGTTGGCACTCGGGGGACATAATGTCCCCTGCCACGGTGCTCTGGAAGCTGTGTTGCTCCGGCCACTCCTTGGGCACGACGGGGGTGATCATCTTGTTGCTTTTTTCCTACCCGTGGTTCTCTGTCATTTTCTTTTCGATGGTCCCTTGGTGGCAGGATCGGCGGAGGAGGATGGCGGTCCTTTTCCTGAATCTCCACACGTTTTTTTGGATGTGGTTGTTGGCTTGTTTGCCACGACCATGGACTGTGGTATTGGCCATCCTCCGATCGAGCATGTGGGTATTGTTGGCCATGAGGTGGTGGTGCTGGTGTCAACCAAGGGCTACGGTATTGCTCATCAAACAGTGGATGTGCGGCTCGTGGGTGGAGAGGCTGACTTACTTGGTCCCGGACCTCTGGCTGTGATACTTCATGTCTCGGCGGAGTTTGAGGAAGTTGGCCATCACGTTGCCGGTGGAGTGGCCCGTAAAAATGTGGGTTGGTTTCAGGGTGGCGAGACATGGATATGGAGACTAATGGTAAGAAGTGAAGAGAAGTAATAGGGTGTGATGATGGAAGTTGAATGAGTAGGTGTAAGAAGTGGAGAAGAGGATGACTTGATGAGAAGTTCAAGTAGGATTCATGCAAAGGCAAAGAATCAAACACAAGTTAATTAGAGGAGGCAAGTAATCTTTTAATGTTTGCCTTTTTTTCTTAAGGTTCTTTGCTAAGATAGGCCAGTCTCTACTTGCATGGTCCCGGAAGTATGATCACACACCTGACTTATTTGTCTTCAGCTCTACTACATAGTTTGACTGGTTTGTGACGCCAAGAACATAATTTCAAGACCTCTAATATTGTCCATTGTACTTTCTATATGGCAAATCTCACATTTCCCACCGTGACCGACTTCAGAAGGAAAACGGTTAAAGGGGGAAAGGAAATTTGATATAGTTTTCTAAGTTGATACCTTTTCCAATTAGGCCAAGTTAATTTATAGTTAGGTTGATGGACTCCCGAAGTTTTAGTAATGCCTTACAAGACTTCAATTGACCGTGCGCAACACCGCATTATTAATTTATTTATATAATAAGACTTCCATTTTATTAAAAGAGGTTAACAATAGACTCAAAGGCTACAAGCCTTTCTCTGCTAATCACACACAACTTATCTGACGCTTATTTTGTAACATTTAACTCCTGAAGACCAGTTCACACATGCCACGAGGATACCAACACGAAAAGACATTGAAAGCAGAATTTCACTTGGATAAAACATCTTTCAGTCAAGTAAACAAATCAAGTTGTATGTGAACCAAGCGTATCACTAGAAGATGCTTGGATGATGGGGATTTTATCTCTTTAATCAAGTCATGGATTTCTCCCAAACGCTTCCAAGTATTTGGTTCTTCATTCTAATGATATGATGAAAGTTCTGCTCCGTCACTCCTTACGTTTTTGTTGAGCTCTGTGAACAGACAATAGCATTGATTTCATCAATTCATCAGACATTAATAGTTCGAGTTAAGGTGAACAAAGAAAAGGAAGAAATTACACAACATGAAAATTAAATTCAAGACGTTTTGAGTTGGAAAATCCATACCTCTCCGTCTTAATTTGAATACTTGAATCTAATAATTAGTGTTCCCCAGACGACTTCATCCTATAAAACCAAGTCGTATCAGGGAGTCAGACCCTACTTGTTGAAGGCCTAGGCAACATAAAAAGACAACAGTTTAGTGCCTTTCTCATTTTCTGGGTATGTACATCATGATCACAGATCAGAAAGAAATCAAAGAAAATATTAGATAATCTAAAGTAAATAAGAAGACAAATACTATACAACTTGAGCTTTATTTAACATTAGTGCTACCTAATATGCAGAATAGTCTATCTTCAAAGAATATGAATCGTGAAGTCATATAAGAACTTACTTTAACCGAGTAGCCGGCAATTTCCTTAAAAAACTCTCTGAACTTCTTCGTTCCATATATAATTTCATGGAATCAGTGACAAACAATATCAAGCTGAGACAATGGAAGCAGAGAGAATTAATAGCCGCTATAACTTCTTGCACAAAAACAATAAAGGATAAATTAAGATATTTCAAAGTTGAGCCCTAGTTACCTTTTGATGTCGGGGCACCTCCTTTTGAATGGAGTGCACTGATTAGTTCCTTTGAAACAGCTTTATCAAGAGTAAAGCCTTTTTCCATCATTTGATCCCACACTGTACACGCAACTGAAAGTTTATTTTCTCGAATAAGCCCTCTAATGATCAACTTATACGTTACTTCATCCGGATAAATGCCTCTACTCTGCATTTCTTTGTATAGATACATTGCTTCATCAACTCTTAGCGATTTGCAAAATCCATTTATAAGGGCGTTATAAGAAACAGCATTAGGGGAAATCCCCTGTTTTCCCATCTCGCTAAAAACTTTATAAGCACTCTCAACTTTCATGCTCTTGCATAAATAATCTACAATTGTATTATAAAATATTCGATCAGGCAACAGACCCAATGCTATCATCTGATCATGAAGCTTCTTCACTATGTCAGGACTACCTTCTCTATGACAAGAAGTTATAAGTATTGTGAACGTCACCACATCTGGATCAATACCCTTCTGCTTCATTTTCTCAAACAGTCTATAAGCCTTTCTGGTACTTCCCTGCTTGCATAATGCACTAATTATAGTGTTGTATGAAACAACATCACACAACCCTTTTGTCTCCATCTTTTCCACCATCAATCTATGGGCTTTGTCAACACACTTAACTTTACAAAGTGCCTTCAGAAGCTGGTTGTAACTGTACACATCTGGTTCTATGCCAATCCTCTCCATCTTATCCACTAACCTCTCTGCGTCTTCCAACATAATCTCATGACAATAGTAGTTCAAGAACACATTGTATGTAACCAAATCCAATTCAGGCCCATGCCTACTCATAAAAGAGGCAAGCGCCTCCGCTTTATCAATCTTGCCTACTTTAAAAAACCCACTAATTAATGCATTATAAACGAATGTACATAATTCAGCTCCTCTATCACGCATTATATCAACTATAAGTTCATAAGCCAAATCTACCATCCCTCCTCCACACAACCCAGCTACAAGTGCTGCACAGGCCTTGTTATCCGGTTTCAAGCCTTTGTGAATCATATCATGCCAAATTTGTACTGCAGTATCAAATTTATTTAGTTTGCACATGTTGTCAATAATAATAGTGTATGATACAACATCAGGTTCTCTTCCTCTCTGAACCATTCCCTTAAACATCTCCATTGCCGATTCTAACCTTCCCTCGCTGAACAGAAGATACAAGCAATCATTGAAAGCCCATATGTCCGGCACGCAATTAAGTCTCTCCATATCACGCAACAATTCATCAATGAGTGCAAAGTCCTTAACTTGACACAGCCCAGAAATGAAACGGGAGTAAGTGAACGGAGATAGCGAAAACCCACCCAATCCCATCTCAGAATATCGCTGATAGGCTAATTCGAATTGAGAATGTCGAACCAAAACACCGATAAATCGGTTATAGTCCACGCCGAAGACGCGGCATTTTGACCGAGTCATTTCGTCGAATACTTGGATTGCGTTCTCAAGGAGGCCTCTTTTAACATAGAAAGCAATACGAGCGCGATATATGAGGCGTTGTGCGCCCAAAGATTGAATCATGTCGGGGATATAGGCATAGCAAGTGATTGGATAGTAACCTCATGGAGCAGTCAAAGCAGGACTGTAGTGAGAATCATGGAGAAAGAAACCGAAAAAATTAACAAAGTATATGTGCTTCATATGAAAGAAGCTTTCAACGAAGAATAAAGGTTTAGAGAGAAGATAGTAGCTAGCATTAACCTATAAAACTGGTTTTGGCGATGGAGAAAATGCGTAGAAAAGCAGCAGAAAGCCGAAACTACTCGAAGAGGGGAGGCGAAGATGGGGGCCCAAAATAGAAACTTCAATCGTTGAGAGCTTCTTTTGGGCTCCAATGGATGCATTTAGGCCTCTCGATGGACAACGCGCGAGTCTGTTTTTTTCTTCTTTATGCAAATGTTTCAGACTACAAGTGATATCTTTCGTTACATTAAACTAGATTGTAAAATTGAAGATATCCTATGTGGTAATAAAAATAAGGTACTATGATTTGATGATTGTTTTAGGTGTAAATACTTTTTTTAAAAATTAAACAGTGAAAATGCTTTAATATTATAAAATATATATGAACTATGTGAGGGGGTTTGATCAATGCAAGTTTTTTTTTTCAGTAGTATGATCAATGCAAGTTTTTAATTGATACAAGCTAGAGATGATAGTAGGCTGGGCCAAGCTCGAGGCCCTAACCCGAGACTCACTCGAGTATCAAGACACAGGCCTAGAAACTAACTAGATTAGGCCTCGGGAGACTTATATTGTCACATTCAAGTCATTGTATATTTCTCAAATTAACACAATCACTTTCACGAGCGTACAATAGGTAAAGGACTAAGGAGGGATTCTTTGACCCAATAGACTAGACCTTGCTTATTGGCCAAGACAGTTAAGGAGAAGGAAGGGCATGTAATTGGACACCACATCAGTAAGGATTGCATTATAACATTCTAAAACCAGTATCAGTTAGCGTACAACATTCTAAACGAGATTAGAGTTAGCATGGTGGCTAGGAAAGAGGAGTATCGATTGACTCCAAGTATGAGCGCTAGATGGCATATATGACAACCGTTCTTGATCCTTTTGTTTTTACGTTATATGCCTAGTGGGTGTTTTGCTGTGAATTGACTTGGTGTATATAGGGCGATGACAGATGTGGTCTTCTTCCCTTCTACAGTATTTTTTTGTAACTCCATTAATCAATTATTTCATATTAAAAAAAAAGATTGTATTATAACTCTTATACTTACTTAAAAGTACTGTTTTAGTTTAGCAAAGTGATCAGTTAGATATGCCAAAGGTGAACACCTTTTTCCTTTTAGTTTAATTACACCAGCTTAGAAGTTGATGGAATCTATAATGATAACTCAAACTGGAAAAAAAAGGAGTCCAAAACTACATAAAAAAGGGTATATATCTATATATATATCTATGTCTATGTCTATATATATACTTATGTGTGTTAAATTCCTTTCTAAAATGACAATCGACAACTTATAGTATTTAGTAAATACATGGCCTTTGTCCCCAACTTTCAATTTAATAAAATCGTAGAAATGACTAGTAGACCGTTCTTCATACATGATTATAATATATGATACCAAGGAGAACCCATGGAAATACCTCTTTATCCATAAAAAATGGATATTATGTAGTTTGAGTACACTAGAAAAAGCTCAATTATTGACTCCACTGTCGGAGAAAGTCGGTCCACACACCTGTTCATTCTTTAAACTTACAGCAAACTTAGCTAAACAATAAGTCATTATATTATCGGATTATCTTTCCTTTTCACAAAATTAAAAGAAGATTACCCGAACTTGTGTGTTAGATAATAAAGACATCCTTCATATGTGGAGCTCTTACTACATGGGTGCGCAACTGGAAGAGATGAATATAGGCATAGGTAAAGGTGTAGTCAAAGGAAATCGCAATGGTTCTTTCACCTAGAGCGGGAGTGGGAGTAGATTTACTCATTATAGATATGGATGAGCAATTCTCTGCTCATTTTGTCTACGATTTACGAGGTTTTTAAGAATTCATTAACAGGCATATTAATGGAACCACTTAGGCTCAGTAATGCTTTCTTGATGCTCAAACATGTTCTCTCTCTGGACTGAAAATTTAAAGATGGAAAAAAAATCCCATTTTTTGTCATTTTTTTGGTAATTTAAGATAACTATCATGTCATGATCAAAAATGAAAAATTGGCTATGGAGATTTTGTGCGATTAGAAGTTCGTATAGATACAAAGGGGTTTGATAGGAACGTTCTTTAGTTAAAGAGTAAAAAGAGAATATCCGAGCTCTCAATGTAACACGTGACGGGTTCTTAATCATGTACTTCGGATCAAACGTGAAAAGTCAAAAAATAGAAAAATGCGGAAATACTTGATTTTTTGTTTTGAAATTTCAACCGAACTTTTCGAAACCAAATCGAGCCCGAATCTATCGTCATTTTCATGGGAAATGATCTTCGAAATACGGGCTAGATCTTTCTACAGTTTTCTCAAAACACGAGCTTTTTTAACGAGTTAGAGATTCCTTATGCTTGTGATTGATATCAACAACTGCAGGAGACCATAAACTATTTATATAGCTTCTATATCAGACTTTCCCATCACAAGGTCGATATGGACCAAGTCTACACTAAAACAGATCTATTTTCTATCCGGACTTCGACCCATTGATTTAGATCATTAATTGGGTCACTTTATTATCTTTATCTAGATTAAATTATATAACTTAACCGATAATTTACTTAAAAATTAAATTATAATTAATAATTATCCACATAATAGAAAATTGACAAAATTACCCTTATTAGGGCAAAAATGTCTAACAGTCCCTTCAGACTAAAATTACTGCAAACCTATTTAAAAACTTAAATTACTTAAAAACTTCGTCTTTTAAGTAATGCTCTGGGCTTTACACAGACGACCGACCTAGGCCGGTATCTTGGCGTTCCGCTGCTGCATGACCGAGCCACCAAAAGAACCTATCAATACATCCTCGATAAGGTGCAACAACGTCTATCGGGCTGGTCGGCCAATCTTTTATCTTTTGCAGGGCGTATCACCCTGGCGCAATCTGTCATTACGGCCCTTCCCAATTATACTATGCAGACAGTCTGACTACCCCGTAGCCTTTGCGATGAGCTGGAAAAGCTCATGCGACAATTTTTGTGGGGCTCGTCCACTAGACAACAACGGCTCCACTTAGTAAGCTGGGACGAGGTCTGTACACCCAAAGAGTTGGGCGGTCTGGGCATCCGAAAAATTCAGGAAACTAATGATGCCTTTTTGGCGAAGCTAGGTTGGACTCTGATCACCAAGCCTCTTCCCTCCGCAGCTCCACCTATTGCTTCCTG
>JANIIA010000003.1:15461960-15492274 GCA_027478495.1 Erythroxylum alaternifolium
ATTGTTATTATTATTATTAATTATTTTTATAATTTTTCTACTTATTATTATTATTTTATATGTTTTTTTTATTATTATTATTATTAATCTCCTACTTATTATTGTTAATATTATTAGTATTAGAAGTATTATCATTATCATTACTAATTTCTTTTTAGCACTTCATTTTTATTTAATTAATTAATTTATTTATTTATTCATATTTCTTATGGATTAAGCGTATGCTACATACACTAAACCTCCCCAAACCTCTCATTTAGCGAAACTTTTTGCTGAATCCTTGTAATTTTATTTCCAATTGTCAAAGCCACGGCGCATTATCCAGAACTGAAGTCTTACAGGTTGCAATAAAATAACATGTTTCTCTTTGCAGTGGGTTGATTTGCATCATGAATAATATTTGGAGGGATTCTACCATCAATTTTGGTTTCAAAGCATGCAACTTTCAGATGTGATTCATTGGTACTTGTTCGCTCGTCATAAATGTTAAGCCTGGTGAATTTACGCATGGAATGTGGTCGATATAAAGCGATTTGATCACATATAAACAGATGCAACATGTGCAAAGGCATTTAGAATTATTCAAGTCAATGATCTGAATGCATATTTCTTTCAATTAATCACAATCCATATTCAAGTCCCCTATTTCTTCTGAAGGATAGTCTTCTTGAATAACTTCCCTTTTCTAAGAAGTGTTTATATTGTCAGGAAATTGGAAACAAAATCTCTGCCACATCTAAATACCTTGAATGTTGATCTTTCCATTCAATTGATTCACCGTTTTCCACCTTGGAAGCGTGATTCCAGATAAAGATGGCTTTTTAGGAAAAATATCAACACTGAAAAAAAAGCTTGAAAGGGATTTCAATGACTGACCAAATCAATGATCAGAAATGATGTGATGCGGGCGTCAATAAGTTAAACAAATCAGCAGATTTAATTCACAAAAAGTAAGGGAAGAATTGGTGACAGAGAAACAGTATGAAGCCAATGTTTCGAAGTTGGATCATTAAAGATGTTAGACGGCTAAGGTTGAATGGTGAAACATAAAGTACCGCTTGAAACCACACTATACAAAACTTGCGCTATCAAAATCCCTTTGAGCCAAGATTCTGTACTTTCTTCAGGTTCAGAAAATCAGTGGGATTAAAAAAAACTAAGCTCAAGGTAGATTATTTTTCATAATGCATATGATGTCTCAGATTTGATTTTGCGCTCTTAATAAAGCAATTGTTGGACCTAGTGCACTACTTGCCTTGTAGGATCGCAACTTCCTGCCTGAGCTCTCGGCTCTCTTCCAGTTATCATCCAGAGAGAGCTCCGATTTCTTCGCACTCAAAACTTGGTTAATTTCTTCCCAAGGGTTTAATTTTTCACTTTCTGGGGGAAAAAAAAAGGTAAATATAAGCAGTTGGAACTCAATAGATTAAGATGAGACTGTCTTTCAACACTTTACTTGGGTAGGATATACCTTGGGGAGAAGCACAAGCTTCATTTTGAGAGTTGGCTTCAAAACCTGTTCCACCACCTGGATTGCTGACAGTGATTTCAGAGTCAACAGGTTTTGTTGAGTTTAGTTCATTAATCCAGACAGCACGTACTTCAAGAAGTGATTGAAAATCTATCTGAAGAAGTTCATTTGTCAAATATCAAAGTTAGAGAAACATATTGCCAGGAAAAAAGTTGAACACAGAGGCTTAAATCAATGTTTGACAAAGAATAATCCGATGTGGAAACAGTTAAGACAATCCTGATCAGTTAACCTCTGCATTCTGAAAGCAATCCTAACAGAACCTGGAATTCAATCACCAAATAACACAACCTTTTATGAGAATGTTCCTACCTTGATCTAAATTCAAAACCAGCTAATTGATATCATTATTGTTGGTTTTGCAAACCACTTTCTCTAATTCGTTCATCACAACTACAGCCCTTAGACTCGCAAGTAAAGCACTCATCAATTTATGGTAGTTAGATATGCTACCGGTGCTGCATACCTCTAAAGAGCCATCTTCAGCATAAATGGAAGTTTCTGGCAACATATCAGATGCATCATCATCCATCTTTTTCTCAGGAAAAATAGGATATTCTGGGACAGCAACCAGATGAATCCGGTTGGACGAAAGGTCAAACCATGATATCTTTCCAATCTACAGATTAAAGGAACATTGGTAAGTCGAATGCTATATCAACAAATGATAAGTTGCAATTTGACATTAATGTAACATGAACAATACTCGAGAAGAAGAAATCTCAGGGTTCCACGATGATGATAGCTCTATCAAACGATAAGCAATCACGTCACCTTCCTGCAGAGTTTTTAGGAAAATATTATCAAATGTCAAAAAATAGATATCCAAGAATCAAATACAGAATATAATTTGCATGCTAGCATGTTAAAAAAAATTTCTATGATCAAACATTGATCCACAGAAGGCTTTAAAAGATGCTGCTTGTATATAAAGAACTTTATGGAAATAAACCTTTGGGGAGCTAACATAGGGTGCTAGCTTATCAAAGTCAATGTGACTGTACACAGGTTTCTCTTCCTTAACAGGGGGCGGCACTATGTCAGGCTCTTGATTTAAATTCTTAAAATTTTTCCCTTTGGCATATGAAAGTTTCTCTTTGCCCCATTTTTGCCCCTTCTTCTTACTCGTTATTCCGTTCCATTGAAAGTTTTCCTGGAGCAGGATACCATTTCATGAATTGTGATAAAGCACCAAAGACAGCTTAATAATTGGAATGATTAATAATCCATTTATTTGACAAAAACAATAGCCAACTTAGTAGCTGCTACAGTAGCTGCAATAGCCTTAACAAAAATTGAGAAAACATTTCCTTTTAGTTGGCACATAAGGATGTCATATGGAACAAATAGACACTTTAATAGACTAAGTAAGATTGGGAAACCATAACTACTAGTAACTGTCATACAAGGAAATGTCTATAGATCCAAAAATATTCAACTGATGGTGCACAACATTAATATGTAAAATAAGTGATTGCTGTATAACATTTCGATTCCTTCAAAATCAGCTGCAAACAGTTAGAATATTGTCAAAATTGTGGTTTTAAAGAACAAAACTCAATTTACTCCATGCAAAACAGAATTTCTAAAACCCCCCTCGTTTTCCACTTTAAGCTAGAAAAAATAACCGCAATCTTCATTTAGCTTATGCATTCAATACTTGTTACCAACATAGATGCTAATATCTAAAGGTGGCTCTAGGAGACACTGACCACAAATGGTAGAAGGATTGTCAAAAAATGCATCAAAAATTGGTAATATCTAATCAGCAAGAAGCACTTCAGTGCAATAGTTATGGAAGGAAATTTTAAGCATATACAACTGACAAAAGAAACATACCACGGGAATATGATTTTGCTGGACAGCCTCACCTGTACCCACTGGGGACAAGAAATTAACAGAACAGATAGATTTCTCAGTTAGCATTACGCATAGAAATTCCAAACTCCTAAACCTCAATAAAGGAAAGGAAGAATTACACACAGTTAAATGCACACCCATGTACAAGCAGAGAAAGCATCAGACCTTTACTGCGTGGCTTATAGCGGATATGTCCCGGCCTTATAACAACAGGAACAACATCCTCATCCTGGTCACTTTCTTGTTCTCGCTGTTCTTCAACTTCCTTCAGATTGTTACTATCTTTTACAGGTTCCTCTTTAGAATGTTCTTGATCTCCAAATTCAATTGCTTTCTCAGCAACTGTATAATTATTTCTTTCAGGTGATTCTTGACTTACTTTTTCCAGTAACTGCTTCTGATGAGCAGAAAAATTCAGCATGAAACTCCACAACATATTCTGTGCAATTAACAAGAATCTTTCTCTCTAGTTCTATTGCCCATCACAAGCACCCCAGAGAAGCAATGCAAGTTAGTTTTCCAATCACTGACCTCTCCCATTTTAAGACAATGAACATATGAATAAGACCATAAACAAGATTTGAGATCTAATCTAGATCCTATTCTACTCTCCCCTTTATCACTTGAGCTAACCCTAACAGTTGAGTGTGAATAATAATGGGAAAATGGAAATTGAAAAGTACAGAAAAAAGCAGATACCTTCTCCTTTTCAGCTTTAGCTTGTGCTCTCAACCATTGCCTCTTTGCCTTTTTGCGACGAGCACTTCTACTGGGAACCTGGAAAAAATAGTATGTCAGACTTGGACAGAACTTGTATGTTCACAAGAAGAAAGTCTTTTGAAAAAAGAGCATAACATATCTTAAAGAATAAAGCAGATTTCTTATACACTATCAAACTTGAATGCCAGAAAGCCTTTAACATTAAAGACCTCACATGGCAGGGAGCATTTGGGAGGTCAAGATTCACTAAATAATACATACTCTAAAAATAAATAGTGGCTGGTTAGTATAAAGAATCTTCTCATTTATCTTATTCATTTAAATCCTACACCATACTGCGAGCAGTTTTATTTTCTGCATCATTTCATGATGATCTAATGAATTTCAATACACATTCATGGTCTATCCAGGAGAGATGCAAAACCAAGACTCTTGTATTAAAGGCAAAAAGTAAGAAGAAACAACTTTTCTGGTGAAAAATAAATAAATAAAAAAAGCCACGCCACTACCCCAGTAGCAGCTAGGGGCATGAACTCTGCTTCGACATAAAATTTTGGAGTAAATGGAAGGCTGACATAACAAGAATAACAATCTAAGATGGGTAAAACTAGGAGATATGACAAATGTGCCTCTCACAGATATAAAAGTTGCTATATAAAATAGTATAAGAAAATGAAGTTAAGAAAAACCTTTTTAGCCTCAGAAGGTGAACTGGACGCATCCACACTTCCATTGCCCATTTTTTTAAGCTGACAAGATCTGAACAGAGGAACTCAGAAGGGAAATTTAAGCCACAATGAAACAAAAAAAAAAAAAAGAAGAGACACGGGACCTAAAGATAGAATCACCACAAACATGTTACAGAGAATGCATAGTCATACTAGAATCGTTACCATCCTAGTTTCAGGAAAACATCAGTTCTTAATTTCTTCCTTTTCTCTCTCCCTCTCTCTCTCATACACACAGACATGGACACAACCTTTTGCCTTTCAAACATCGGTTATAGCCTTTGGAAAAATAAAGGGAGGACATAGTACAGACCATTTACATTCTTTTATCAACAAAAATCACAGACCCAAACAAATCACGAGAACACTAAACAAAGCTAAAGAACTACCTGTTAGTTTTCATCAAAGCTTTGCCATCTGTATCTCTCGTTTGATAAACTTTTGCATCATTCAAGGTTTCAGTTAGCTCCAGACTGTCGTCCTTCTCACCATTCCTCAAAGAAAACGCACCTTTATCAGCACTAGCTGATCTATTCCTTTTCCTCCTTTTCAATACACAAATATTTGAAGTAAGTAGCAGACCCAAAAACTGTGACAAAATTGAACCCACAAGAACAAATAAGAAATTTTATTATAGAGGGCAAACTAGAAAACAAATAGAAAAGGAAGCCTCGATTAAACTTGAAAACAGAACCTAAATGTTACATTATGAGTGGACATGAAAAAACTGTAACGAGGGGGCACACTGACAAGGGGTAAATAAACACTTAAACAGCAAACTCCGAAAGAAAATCATCATTCTCCGATAAAGAGATTCAGAAGGCCACTTTTTAGTTATTTCAAATGAAATATTTGAGCAAGTCACCGTTGTCGTATAATATTGAACAAGGTAAGAATTTGCCACCCATTAATAAAAAGAAAATGAAGGATAATTTGATGAACAAAGAAGCTTTCATTTCGAATTGGTTACATACTTTGAGCTCTGAAGTTCCTTTAAGGCTTTTCTCTTCCTTTTCTTAGAGACAATTCCTTGTTCCCCATATTTCTTCTCAGGAAATGGACCCTCTTCCTGATCAGGCACATCCTCTTCTGATTCACTTTCATATCCTCCACCTTCCTTCTCAAACTCCTCATTAGCTAGAAGTTTCATGCCTGTAGGTACAGGTTGCTTATCCACTATTTCAACCGCCTCCGGAGAATTGACACCATCTATCTCCACGAGTTCAGAGCATGTGCCGCTTTTCTTCTTCACCCTGCTTCATAGTCAACAACGTAAGGCGCATACCACAAAATGTTATCTGAAGTATCGGACAATTTTGACACACTAACATAAAGAATGAAGAAGAACACATGGATTCGATACATTGCTAATTACAAACTACCATAGAACATGAAAAATGGTTCAAACAAGCGTAAGACAACTTATAACTCTGAACTGACCGGATAATATCTTTATCCTTCAAAATAGAAGTGGACTCAAAAGTTGGCAAAACAAAACCTTCCATCTGCAAAGACATGAACTTTGAACATTAGAAGACACAATTGTGACAGAAACAAGAACAGCGTTCCTAAAAGAGAAACGCGGACACTTCACTACACTTATTTGTTATACTTGTAAATATTGAAGAACAGACATCAAATCTGAAAATCACAAGGAAAAAGGTAATAAAGAGAGTTACGGAAAGGACGAGACAGGTAGAGCAGGCATGCTCGAGGTCAAAAATCTGGACAAGATACGAGGAGAGATCGGAGATGGTCTTGAGCTGGGGTTTAAGGAGAAGCCAACAACGTTTTAGTCCCTCTGTCTTCGGTGTTCTGCGTAGAATGTTGTCAAACACCAAACGAAGCCTCACTGTCTCCATCTTCGTCTATGCTGACGCAAGAGAGAGTGGAGAGGAAGCGTTTAGGCTTAAACCCTCCGGGAGGTATCAAGGTCGGTATCACCAATAGACGAAGCGAAAAGGAAAAGTAAAATACAGAGTTTATTACATGTCGTGAATGAGTTGGGCCAAGTTGTGTTTTGCCAATGTTCAGGCTTTTAATCAAATATTTTCGGGAATAAATTGACACTCGACTAAAGAAAGATATTACCTTTTCTGAAAGTCTCTCCTTAGTTTTTCGTTTAACGTCTCAGAAAGGCAACTTAAGCATTGTTTGCGTTGGCTTCAGGATCGCTTTCGAGGATCTTCGTCTGCTTTAATGCATTTAAAATGCTTAGATGAATTTAAGCTAATTAGCCCAAGTTCTCGTAAGTTGTTAGGTCATTACAAGCACAAAAGGTGACCAGTATAGTATGATATTGTTTCATGGAATTGGGCACTATATGAAGAATTATTTTCTCATGAAAGGTTTCCCATTATAATCAGACGATGTCAAGAGAGCCATTCTTGTCTTCATCTGTGTTCTTTTTGAGTTTGATACAATCGCAAGAACCCCAGGTCAAAACAACAACATTATTCCAGAAGTAGAAAAATATGAAGTTTATGACTGATCAATCTCCTGGCCCTGTTCAGAAAGCTATCATCAAACTAGCAATTCCAAGTCTGAAGGATGAGACAAATAATGCTCTAAAGTTGCAAGATTTTATGAAAACAAAATTAAGAGTTAAGCAAAGCTAACTAAAATCTATCTGTTTGATTCTATAGGCAGCCTCAGCTAATGTGTGAAACCAATTCCAGAGAATGTAGATAACATCTTCAAATTTAGCAACTTCAGGAAACGAATTTGTGCCGACAAATGAACTGCAATGCTGCCATCACAAACCCCTGCAACATCAATCAATTAAGATGTCTGATACTACCACATTTTGCTCAACAAAAGGACAATAAATGCAATAACATTAGAATTAATACTGGAAAAAGAATATCTTTATCTGTCATAAAATGAAATAACAGTACTCCGGATCCCATCAACTCGATAATTCATAAGCTAGCCCACTAAGAGAAGCTACCACCGATTGAATACCACCTCCACGCAGCACAGCAAATACATGATATAATCACATGCCCACATCATATGTTAAAAGTATCAAGAGAACTCCATGGAACTCTGTGAAAGTTACATCCAACCTCACACAAATAATATCATGATTCAAATTCTACAATTGAATCTTGCAGTGTCCATCCCCAAATTCATTTCTCTATAAACCTTGCTTTCCCACTTTACAAGGGTATATAACACCTATTGGTCCATGTCACAACAGTTAAATCCTAAAACTCGAAAAAAGATGCAAACTTTCAGGGTGAAAAAAAAGTTCGAAAGTACCTGACTTTCTTGATAAGGATGGTCTTAAGCTTACGAGCGAGCTCCTGAGACTGAATCTTATGCTGTAGAAGCTTCTTTGCCAAGACCCGCTTCTCCGAGTTCTTGATGTGGTGAGTCCGCTCTCGCTTTATCATTCGCTCAATCCCGCTCGATTGCATCTTCCTCTGCATAAACGTCAACGCTTGTTCTAAGTTGCCGTTAAAAACCCTAACTCGGATCCCCCGCCATTGTTGACTCTGCCATGGAGCACTTACTGAGTCAGTCCTCAAGAAATAGGTAACTCGCCTCGCTATCGCATTCATCTTCTTAGGCCAATGCTCAAGCTAAGAAGCTCTAACCTTTCATGGTCGATATCTTCCACCCCTAAAAGCAAAAAATTCTTGACCATAGTACCATTAATATATTTAAGTAATATCGAAATTGCTTACGTTGATATAATGACGACATTGCCCTCCCGAGATAGGAATAATATCGGAATTGGCATTCTGCGTCCTTTGACTGGAGCATAAAACAAGAGCGCTTGACTGTGAACTGTTACTTAAATGATACTGATACGAAAACGGAAGAGCTTTAGAAAGGACAAAATTGATAAAACCACACGTCGTATTTGGAACTGGCGTTCAGTCCGAAACGGGCAATGGCGGAGCTCCGGCACTCGAGCTCGCTCGGTGGCCGGGCCTCCTCCTCTCCGATGAAGCGCGACGGAGACTTGTCGCCACTCATTCAAGATTCCGTCCACGACGACGATGACCACCGACACCATTTCTCCAGAGATCGCGACCGACCCTTCTGGTCCAGTCTCATCTTCTCCTACTTCGGCGACGATCCGAGGTTTTCTCTTCACAATCTCAGAACCCCTTCACTTATTGTGCTCGCTATTCTCGTTTTCGCTGGATTGACCTCCGTTTACTCCATTTATAATCGGTTGGTGAGTTTGATTTCGATAGAAGAGTTATATTCATTTGCAATTTTGCAGAAAGATTGTCTTTTTTGTAAAACTGGCTACTTTTATGCTACAATTCAGTATTTGCTAAGGTTGTAATGTTAATGGGTGGCTTATTGTATTTGAATCATGATTTTCTCTGTTAAAATTTCCTCTTTTCTTTTTTCCAGAATACTCCATATTTATGTAGAAAAGATGGAATTGTGCTTCGTTGTCCACATGTAAGTTCTTGAGAAATTATATATATTCCATGGCATCATTGTTAGGTTGGTATGAAATTTGACTTTTCTTTTGGAGAAATTTTTAGGTTGATGAACCTCCTTCACTTTGGGAGAATCCATACTCTGCAACAACCTCTTGGAAGCCTTGTTCTGAGCGCCGTGATACTGGAATTTCAGGTGATTTTCTACTTCCTGTAAATTTGAGGTAAAGTATGTTT
Organism: Erythroxylum alaternifolium; assembly: GCA_027478495.1. Taxonomy (NCBI): domain Eukaryota; kingdom Viridiplantae; phylum Streptophyta; class Magnoliopsida; order Malpighiales; family Erythroxylaceae; genus Erythroxylum; species Erythroxylum alaternifolium. The sequence continues at coordinate 15,471,446 of JANIIA010000003.1, forward strand.
TAGCTAATGGAAAGCTGTTGGAAACTATTAGCAACTACTAATGCTTTTGCAGCTGACTGTTGACTCTTCCTATGTTTAACTTTCCTGCATTTCTAAGGGCCTGAAAAAGAAATTGACCATTTAAAACGATTCTTGTCATAAACCATCCGTGACCTCGTTGGCTGCTCCTACATTAAAGAAAAAGTCTCTTATTTGACCAGAAGACTTTCTTTCCTACTACACTTCTGTGTTCGGGTTCTAGCTTCCATGCTTGTTTTTCTTTTTGGTTAATTTAGTTTGATAATACCTCCTCAATTCTTGCAGATCTTCCTCATGAGAATGAAACAACTGGTTATATTTTTATCCATGCTGAGGGTGGTTTGAATCAACAAAGAATTGCTGTATGAGTTCCCTTATATCAAATAGTGTGTTCAATTAATTTTTAAAAAATAGTATGTTCGATTATATTCCACAAACTTATGGTAAATAAATTCTATGTTGCAATATAATGTTTGTTTACAGATCTGTAATGCTGTTGCTGTGGCAAAGATAATGAATGCCACCCTTATATTGCCTGTGTTGAAACAGGACCAGATTTGGAAAGACCAAACGTAAGATGATCTGTTTTTTTTGTTATTGTGCACATTAATGTATTACTGCTTGCATCTTACAATTGTTTCGCAGTGAAGGTCTGCCATCAACATTAAAAATTCATGTTAATACATCTTCATAATGGAATGAAGTTGATAGTGAGATTATATTATGTGTTGATCAAATATGCTTAATGAAATTTATGGCGTACTGATCAACTAATGTCGAATTGGTTGTCTTTCAATTGACTGGTTTTTAAAAGTGCAATCATTGGTTTCATGTCAATGTGTTCTTGCAGGAAATTTGAAGACATTTTTGATGTTGATCATTTCATTGACTATTTGAAGGATGATGTTCGTATTGTTCGTGACATACCAGAGTGGTTTACAGACAAATCAGAGTTGTTTTCTAGCATAAGGTTTGGCTTTAGAGTTTGCGTTTCTTCATTTCTTTTCTTCTTCTTTTAGGGGGAGCAGAAGATATCTTTCACTAAGGCTATGTAGTACAACCAACCACTTTGGGCATATTTCTTAATTGTCATTTGGTGGAATGGGTCTTTGTTCATGACTAAGTTTGTATTTATGTTTTAGACGGACAGTTAAAAACATTCCAAAGTATGCACCTGCTCAATTCTATATAGACAACGTTCTGCCTCGAATCAAAGAGAAGAAGATAATGGCTCTTAAACCTTTTGTTGATCGACTTGGGTAAGTTGTTTGTGTGTTGACATTGTCAGTCTTTTCTTTCGATGAAGAAAATTGGCGCGAACAACTGAGATGTTCCAACTTATCATTTATTCACATTTGTGCCTTGGTCTAGGTATGATAATGTTCCTCCAGAAATCAATAGGCTAAGGTGCAGGGTGAATTATCATGCTCTTAAATTTCTTCCTGAGATAGAAAAGATGGCTGATTTATTGGTATCAAGGATGCGAAACCGCACTGGCAGTCCAAATCCTTATATGTATGTGTAATTACTTGACCAAAATCACTGTTCTTTAGCTCTAACTCAAAAGATGCTAATGCTCATTTGTTATTCAGGGCTCTCCATCTTAGATTTGAGAAGGGGATGGTAGGCCTATCCTTTTGTGATTTTGTGGGAACAAGAGAGGAGAAAGCTAAGATGTCAGAATACAGGAAAAAGGAATGGCCTCGACGTTATAAGGTCAAATATGTGTTAACTTTATGCTTTTGTTAGCAACAAGGAAAATCAAATGCTTGATATACTTGCAATTGATCTTATGTGCAGAATGGCTCCCATCTCCATCAATTGGCTCTGGAAAAACGAAAAGAAGGTCGATGCCCTCTTGAACCTGGGGAGGTTGCTGTGATTCTTCGAGCCATGGGCTATCCTAAGGAGACTCAGATATACGTAGCTTCAGGCCAAGTTTATGGTGGACAAAATCGTATGGCTCCATTGAGGAACATGTTCCCAAATTTGGTATCAACTTTTACTTTTTATTTTGTTGTTCAAATCATTTATTTCCCTTCATTTACTCATACCGGTTTCATTTTTCTCTTTCCTCACATGCATAGAGAAAAACTGCAATGTATTAGTCTCCTATGGACATCAAAATAAGACAATTAGGATTGACGTCAGTTCCACCTTTATGGTGATACAACCCAAAGATGAGTTGTGATGAGATTACATTGAAGGGGCTGCAGTATTATTGCGACAAGGTTGGACCAAGAGAGAAGCTAAGATGAGAGATATGTTGTGCAAATAAGGAAAATAAGTTTTAAAATGAAACACATGTAAATAGCAAGAAGAGAGGACCTAACGGTTATAATAGTCAGTGGTATTAGGGTGTAAATACTTTTTGGACAATTAACTTACAGTTTGTTGCTTTCTCACTCTATCTCTTCTCTTCTTTGATCTTCCTTGAACCTCAATTTCTCCTAATTTCCCAAAACTAAAGAACCCTAAATTGATCATTGAAATTTAACTGTATCAATTTAGTATCAGAGCTATCAATTCTTGACAAGAATTTAGTGAATTTGAAGGAGATGTTCCACGGAACTAGATCTTATGATGTGAGACACTTGGAGGAAATCTTGAAGAATCAGATGTAGGAACTGGAGGCTAAGTGTGAGAAAATAATTGAGGGATTAAAGGGGATGATTTTGCAACTACATTAGAATGGTATGGAGGATGATAGAAACGTATTTAAGTTGAATCCGAATGAATTTTAGGGACATAATGGATCCACCATGCCCACCAAGTTCATTGAGGTCAAGCATCCTGCTATCGACGATGTAGGTCTTTGTAATTGAATCTTCAAATGCGAGCAATTCTTCATGTTGGATAGAACTCCAGGTGAAGTGAAGGTAGGCACTGCGAAAATGCATCTCATTGGAGAGGAATTATCTTGGCATCGATTGTATTTGAAGAATAGATTGATGGTGGAACTACCCAATTGGGAACAGTGCTTAATAGCTTTAGAGTAGTGTTTTGGGGAATCTTTGTTTGATGATCCAGTAGGAGAATTGGAGTTAAAGCAAACCACAAGCAAGAAGGATTACTGAGGGAAGTTTGATTTTTTGTGACACAAATTGGTGAGGCCAGAGCCCTACTTGGTGAGCTTGTTTAGAAGGGATTGAAGCCTGCAATCGAGTGTCCAGTCAAGTTATTTAACCCAAGAAACTTGCAACAAGCATATGAAGCAGCCAAGAAGCAAGAATTGGTGTTCCAGCATCACTCTGTAGCTTATAATACCAATTGGAAGAGCCAGCAACTAGGAGCATAGGGAGTCACCAACTCCAAGATTGTAGCAGGAACTTTTACCCAAGCCTCCATCGATGGACAGTGAGACAAAGGTATCTAGAATAGCAAGCAGTAGAAAAATTGATGAATGAAGAGCTAAAGGTTTGATGAATGAAGAAGTTTACACCAGTACACAAATCTAAGAAGCAACTTTATATGTATGTGGTGCGTGAGAGTGATGAAGTGGATGAGAGGATTGAAAGAGAAGAAATGGGGGAGCAACCACTGACTATTCCAATGAAGCCATGTCAGGTACCACAGCTGCTCAATTTGGACAAATTGATGCATGTTTTGATTGATGGGGGTAGAACCCATCATTTCGTTAATCAAAGCCCGGTTAAGAAGGAGAGGTTATTAGAGGAAATTGAGTCGATTATGATTATTGTTGGAGGAGGAATGAAGCTATAGTGCAATAACAAATATAAGAATGTGAGTTGGGTGATTAATAATCATTGAATATAAGAAATATAAGAATGTGAGTGGGTTGATTAATAATCATTCATTAAATTATGATGCTTTGGTGATAAAGATTGGGAGAAGTGATATGGTGTTGGGAGTTCAAAGTTAACTGGATTAGGTGATGTAGTTTTTAACTATAAGAATGGCACTATGATCTTTGCGTGGAAAGGAGAAATAGTTGAGTTGCATGGTGAGCTAGAGAGTGGAGTTAAAGTTGCTGTTGGAAAAGCAAACAGTGAAGAGCTGGAAGAATGTGAATATTGTCTACAACTTTTTGTTATTAAAGCACTTGGATGATATCCAATGGATACAGTCACTTCAATGTGGTTATCAATGTTAGGAGTTTGAAGTAAGTAAAGATAAAGTATGAGTAATCAGGACCTTTTTAATGATCTGTTAGCAAATATGAAGATGTTTTTGTTGAACTAGTGGATTTACCACCAAGAAGACAGCATGATCTTAGGATTGGTTTAAAGGAAGGTACTGGAGCATTTAATGTAAGGCCCTATAGGTATTTCGGGGACTAAAAGAGAACAATAAAAGAGTTGATCAATGATATGTTGAAGCAGGAATCATCCAAGATAGTGTCAGCTTTCTCTTACCACTTGTTTTGGTGAAAAAGAAAGACAACTCATAGAGATCGTGGGTGGAATATAAGGCCTTGAATACAGGTATTGTGAAAGACAAATTTGCAATTCCTTTGATAGAAGAGCTAATGGATAAATTGGGCGGTGTAAGATTCTTTTCCAAGTTGGATTTAAGGGCTGGTTATCATCAAATCTGCATGTTCGATGAGAATCTTCAGAAAAATGCCTTCAAGACTGATGAAGGGCATTATGAATTTTTGAATATACCTTTTGGCTTAAGCAATGCTTCTACTGCTTTCCAAAGCTTAATGAATTGCATCTTTAAACCATATTGAGTAAATTTATAACGGTGTTTCTTGTGACATTCTAGTATATAGTAAGTTGTTGTGTAATAAAGGAAAAATAAGTCTTAGAATGAAACACATAGAGGCTTAATAGTTATAATAGTTGTTGGTATGAGGGTGTCACTACTTTTTGGACAATTCACTAACAATCTTTTACTTTCTCTCTCTATCTCTTTTCTTTCTCGCCTATTCTCTTATCTTTCTTGAACCTCAATTTTGCATAATTTCCCAAAACTAAACAATCATTGAAATTTAACCTTATCATATGGATCCCACCGTGATTTTGAATAGTTGATTGCATAGAGACAGAACTTGTCAATGATTCATTTAGTTATTGATAGTTATTCAGTTAAACCAATGATTCATTATTGGAGCAGATAGTAATTTTGATTTTCGAATAAATTTGGATCTTTTTATTTACGAAAATTTTTTAATGTAGTGAGTAATAGCTCTATTTACTCATCGTTCAGAAATTCTTATTTAGGCAATTCATACCATCCGTACATAGTGTATCAACTTAACCTTCTGACACGAGGCAGGCGTCAATCTCCATGCATGATCTTACAGCTTTGTGGACACCTATGTTTTCGGTAAACAATCGCCTGGGTTGGATAAGCCTCAACCCAGTGGTCTTTGTATTAGAAGAGACATTTGTTGATAAGCCTATGCTTGTTTAAAAAGATAATCATAAATAATTAAATCGGGTCAGAATTTTGTGAGACAGTTCAATTCATATCCGATGTGAGCTTTGTGAGCGTTAAAGCGTGTTGGGATGAACTTTTCCTAGTATGAGAGGACTGGGAATGAAGCAACTTTGGTGTACTAGTTATTGCGCCCACGGTAAACGTTGGGTAGCCAAGGCTCACTATTGTGAATCTTTCTTCACGATAATTATTGTGGAGAAATTACCAAGACCAAGTCTTAGTTACATGTATCATTTTGAATTCGATAAAAATCTCAGTTTCCAAGGGAATGGTAATTGAATGCTTTTCCAGTTCTGCTTCCACTTTTTTGTATGTATACGTAAGTATAAATTGAGCAGACAAGCAGAGACCTTCCAGTTTTGCATAGTTTCAGATATTATGTTTCCTATCTTTCCCATGTTCATCACAAGATTTATTACCAGGTGACAAAAGAAGAGTTAGCGAGCAATGGGGAGTTGAGTAGTTTCAGGAAGCACGTGACGAGTTTAGCAGCCCTCGACTTCTTGGTTTGCTTGAAGTCTGATGTTTTCGTAATGACTCATGGAGGCAACTTTGCTAAATTAATTATTGGTGCTCGAAGGTACACGGGTCACCGTCAGAAATCCATCAAACCAGACAAGGGACTGATGTCTAAATCTCTGGGAGATCCATACATGAGCTGGGTTCCCTTTGTTGAGGATGTGATTGTCACCCACCAGACTCGAACTGGACTGCCAGAAGCTACCTTCCCTAACTATGACCTCTGGGAAAACCCCTTGACTCCTTGCATGTGTAAAGCTTGACCGTGTAACTCTTTCACTACTAATATATTTTGAGCAGCATTTCCAGGAAGACTTGAGAGTCATCACATCTAGAACATTTGACATGAAAATGATGAAGAATAGAGCAGCTTTGACACAGGGATGAACTTAAGGATCAGAGTGCACATTAAAAGGTACTGAACGGCTTGCTGGCTGGAGATCATTGTCACATGATTACAAGACTTGAAATGTCATCATTTGCTGTATTCTCTTTACCGTGATGAGCTGCAGTTTTATCTCCAAAAGTAGACCAACTGAAGTGGTTTATGTTAAATACAATATGGAGCTGATGATATTTGTAAGTCAATGTCTTGTAGATTACTAGTTGAAAATGTAACCCGTTTTGCCATTTTTGTGGCTATTGCTACTGAATCTATATGGTCCTTTCAAAACAGCTAAGGATGATAAGTTCCCACTAGTCTAATTCGATAAAAGCTTTCGTAGCTTGTGTCTTTACTGGTTCGGCATTGTCCAATTACTGCCTGAGCTGGGAGTGGATTTCTTGTTTAGTCACTTTCATGAATATGCGAGGAAGCAAGGCATCCTTAGTTAATCATAAATTTTTGCACTTCTTTTTGGGTCAAAATCTATTTCTTGTCTGAATACATGGTTACTCTGTGCTCCTCTGTGAAAAAGAGTGTCCACCCGATGTGTCCCATTCCACTACAGTTTTCTTGAAGCAAGGCCACTTCAAAATCAAACCTTTTTTGGGAATGACTTTCAAATCAAACTTGTTTATCCTTGATTTATAATTAAGGCAAAACATTTAATAACCATAAATAAGTTATACTCTAATTTTCTTAGTGACTTTCTTCTTCACCCTACGTAAATTATTTGTTCTTCTGCTTCAGGGACTTGTGTCTGCTAAATATTGATGGTGCTAATGGCTTACTGGGGAAGTCGTGGCCTGACTTAGTTATGCTTCCCTTTCGGATGGCTCAGTGATGCAGTTGACAAAAATTTATGATCGTCGTAACCTTCTATTCAAGTGCACTCTTTACTAATTCCATGCAAGAATTAAGTAGGTAAGCATTACCATATCTATCCCATATTGAAACTACGTAAGAGGAACTGAAGTACGTTTTGGCCACCAGGCATTCGGTGCTGGATTCTTAAATTCAAAACATCAAGGTTCTAATGATGATTACAAAGACCGTCTAGGAATGTACAACGTATCTTTGTTTATTGTCTCAACTCAGGCTGAGTAAGACTAAGCACAGTCAAGAACAAAGAGTGCACATCCATGGCTCTTTACCTCTATTGATATTGAATCACCTTCTGTTCCTACGTCTCTCCCACTCCAGATTTCTTTCCCTTTGCACGAAGCTCCATTCAAGTTTCCCCCTCCAAGATCCTTGACCACATCCGACACTCTTGCAGATATCAATGTCATTTCTTGGTTCAGGTTGAAAAAGGCCAAATATACCTCTCCTGAGTAAATTAATAAATTCACTGTTAATAGTTACACTGAGAACAAGAATACAAGTTATTGTTGTTTGACCTTGATCTGCATGTTTGAGTGAGCAAGAGACAGAGAGAGGGGGAGGGTATCTTTCAAATTATGAGCATGCATTTTCCTGGATACCCTCTAAAGGATGAAAAAACAAAAGTCACAAGTCATCACTAATTCTTCTAGGAATGGTTTATCACGCTAATTTAAATGACAGTAAAGGGAAGCGAAATAATCTATGCTTGAAGCCAACTTCTAAGTTTTGAAGAAATCAAACCTCTTCTTCCTGTAGCAATCCATGAACGGATGCCGCCAACGCCCTCATTAGCTGCAATTTTTAACACTTTGAGATGATATGAATCATGGGCTCAAATGTGTGCAGATTTCGGCTTTAAACACATTACCTTTAACTGAATTTACGACAGCACAGAGACCAGAATAGTTGCTGATCAGTTCTCCATCGTTGGTCAACTTCCACATCTGTCAAGGGTATGAATTCATTGTTTAAGTATCTTTCACTCAAATCTAACTTATACGAGGAAGACATATCAGATTCACCAAACAAAAGGTCACGGTACACAATATTGAAATAGTAATAGACGGATCGGGATTCTATGAAGCAATGCATTTCCATGGGCACTATCAGTCACAAATAACTAACCGTATTTCTTCGACTTGCATTTTCTATTGTTTCTAAATGATTTGCATGGGAATAACATTTTTCAAGTTTCCTTCTCCAGCAAAAGTTTAAAAGCTCGTTCTTAGAATTACCTGGTTGGCATCCCAACGGCAAGGTGAAAATGAACTGCCCTTCAATCCTCTAGCAGTTTTCTTAGTTCTGGGAGAAGCATCCAAGCAGAATTCCAACCCATCACTCGCAAATAAATTGAGCTTTTCTTGCTTATAGATCACCTGCTCATCACTAAATTGCCATCCAAAGAATCATATATATGGAAGCATTAGTGCTATCTCACTTAGAATAGTTTAATTAAGGAAAGGTTCAGTGTGATTACAGAGCAAAGAGATTCTTTCTCTTGTATAGGCATATAGGTTCAGGGCCTTTCAAGTTATTTTGCCAGCAGACCTGCTCAACATCTTGGTCAAGAGCCTCAACCAACCAACCATTTACTTTGGGATCTTTGCAGCTTCTACGACCCAAAACATATACATCGATTGGATGTCTTATAGATATTTTTGCTTGAGGGGTAATGCGACTTGAAGTCAGTCTGCCAGTAACATAAGGAAACTGCAATTCGCCAATGATACATTACTAATTATATTCCAGAGGGCACCATATATATCAACAAAGCTTAACTTGCCTCCTTGTTTTTTGAGCTAAAATAATTTATTTCCAGCAGCGTGGGGTTAGTAATCAAATTGTAGGTGGCATCATCAAGTTTTCTGACGTCTCCTCCAAAAATAAGTGGAGACCTTGCCATTGCCCACAAAGTCATCTGCAAACGGAGATCCATAGCATTGATTAAATAGTTGCTATGCACTAGCAAAACTAAATCCAAGCATAGAGTTATACATACTTGAGTTTGTTTCTCCTCTGGAGTAAGGTTAGAAGATCTGTGTGGACCTTCATTAGAACCTATAAAACATATGTACTTTGCAGTTATGAATGCAGCACTAGATCGTAAGCCCAAGGTCAGACGGCCAAAACATAATTCATTTCTTTTTAGTAGTTTAAAATGAAAAGCACATCACCTGCAACAATTAATCAATAATACACGTGAAAAGAAAGTGACAGTAACAGAAATTTATATCACCTGCATCACTAAGCCAGCCTAAAGGAAGCATGTCTAAATCAGGCCACGACTTCCCTTGTAAGCCCTTTGCACCAATCATATCGGCAGTCGAGAAATCCCTAAAGCCGAAGAACACATAACTCATCAAGAAGGCTGAAGAAGTGAAAGAAGAAGAATAGGATGAAGCCAAAGAGATAATGAGAAAGATCAAATTCCTGTGTTTATGCCTCCACTCTGCATTGAAAACATATTACCTCACCTAGTAACATCAAAGTGACCTGCAACATCTCGCCATGTATCCCAGTCATCCCCCGTTATCCTATACATGTTGACCAGTCCACAAACATCCTTGGCCATACTTGGTGTCACACTGGTTCCAGGAGACAGAGAATACAGAATAGGACGATCAAGCTTTTGCAGAACCTGGCAAGAGTCATTCTTTTATCAGCTGTCGTGAGGAGAATCAGATTGCAACATTGTTAATCTCTCAGAATATGTCGCATACCTCTGAGACGGTTGTTATCTCATCTAAGTCCAAGTCATCACCAAATACACAATCATGCTTAACTGATAAAATGTTGAGAAAAGAACAAAAAAATGAAAAGTCAGGAAATCCAAATGAAGTCATTAAGAAAGTGAAATAATCATCTAAATATTTACTTAACTTACAATCAGAGAGAAACATGTTTAATTTTCATGTCTAAAACTAAAACGTGTACTATCTCATCCTAAGGATGCCTGAACCATCGGCAAACAAGCTCCTAGATAAAACTAAAAGTACACATAAAATAAAAAGTTATTGAGAAATAAATAAAGCTTCGGTTCCTACTAAATAACTCTCTACTTCAGTAAGTTTGAGAGTCTAAAACTTCTACTTCAATCCGATAGTTGGCTGCTATAATCATCTTTGATGACAAGCTCCAGTTAGCAAGTGAATCTACATGGGGAATTAGCTCAAGGTAATTGTGATCAGTTCAAAATCAAGCTTGACAAAGTTTAAGGATTCAAGATTGAATACCCATAGGATCATGGGCTCGGCTTATCTACAAGGTTTAAAATTCCTGCAGAATCCTTTCACTAGAACAATATGCATTCCTTGAATTACGTGGATAGTAGTGCAGTATTGTTCTATTCATGAAAAATTTGCTGCTACTGAAAAGAGTCGATGGAAAATATTATACGGCAGAACTCTTGAAAGCATTCTCTAAAAAAATGTAAAAATTTCCAATCTTTAGCATTTATAGAGTTAGATAGGCCTAACTTAAGTGTCAATTACCAAAATCAACACCCCACTCCGCATACTGTTGATAGAGTGACCTCAAGAAGGCTCTTCCTGCTCCTAGTTTGGTGTTTACACTCATGAACCCATGTGGCATCCACGCACAAGCCCTTTCCTTGATCCCTATATCTGTTGCCCTCCATACACGTCCGGACTCGTGGTAAGTGCCGCCCTACAAGAAGTGAAAAGAAGAAAGTTTCTTAAGGTAATAATTCGTCAGTACATCACTTCTGTAAGCTGACATTTGTGGAATTCTAGCATAACAGTAATGAAAGGAGAAGAAAAGGAGAAACAAGTAGAAAACTAATCATGTATAACGTAAGGGAGAAATACCGTTGTAGTATCCAAGATACGGGTGTTTGCATTGTAAGCTTGTGTGCTTATTCCTCTCATGACATGGATTCCAAATTTCAAACCCATATCGTACACTTTCCTGGCCACTTCGGTGAATCCCTTTCCTCCACGTGAAGATGGCCATCTACCTGGATCAGGGATCATTCTCCCCCATTCATCAATGACATCAAATCCAAGAGAATCTGTGTACGCGCCAGGCACCTTTCTCCTATACCAAAGGAAATCTACCACAACATACTGTATACAATTGCACATAGAGAAATAGCAGAAACCAATGAACATTTTTTTTCAACAAATTAACCTCAACGGTGCTTAAACTTTAATGGTGGTGCTTATACCTCATATCCGAAACTACTTAGACGCTTGGAAACAATTTCCGCGTTTTGGAGGAACTCTTCTTCAGAAATGACCCAAGAATAGGAATCATAAGAATTCCATCCTCTTGGTGGCAAGCTAGCACGCTCCAGTTCAGATGTCACCCTGAAACCATTTGATTCACGGCACAGTTAAACAAAGTTGAAATTGTGGGAACAGAAGCGTTTGCCGACAAAATGCACGGAATCAATCAGACATATGTACGTAAATCGCATCTTCCTCTACAAAATGGCTTCTTTATGAGGACAATCAAATATCAAACACCGTTATGACATTCCATATAAACCCAGATGGAGACGTGAAGTGAACAAACATCTCTAATCAGAAATCATAAATCTAACACAGAAGAATCCTCTCTCTAATCCCAAACCCAGAAAACAAATGAGATCAAGGACAGCAGAGAGGGATGTACCTGTAAATCCAAAAGGATGACAACAAGAACAACAGAGAGCTCAAATGTTGAATCTTCATGGTCTCTACTTTCTGAGCACTGAAATGATAATGCTCGTTCATATATATACTCTTCAAAACTACTCCCTTTGACTCTAAAAAGTCATTCAGACAAAGGTCCAATCAAACAGAGCTACTCTCTTGTCCTAAGATAATCGACTCTGGGTGGGAACCAATAATTACTTCCCTGTTATCGATAGTTATTTCCCGTGCCTTCAAATTTATTTTCTGGGTTGTCGGGAAATTTTCCAATGTTTTGGATGTAACCACGTGTCAGAATCTGTATTTTTTCAGAGGAACGTATCGACTATATAATTTTCGACTTTGATATACTACATATCCATATTTACCATTATCAAGATTTGAACTTTTTGATCAAATCAAGAAAAAATGACTCAAATTACGCCATAAATCTTAGATCTTTAGATGTTTATGCACTTACAAGTACTGCCTCTGCCCTATAAAATAGTTCTATATTCCCTTTATCTCCATGAAAAAACAGGAAAGAAAGCAGCACGAACGGTAAGTCGGTATCATACGATTAGTGCAGATATTGGTTAATGATAACCTCCAACTCCAAGTCACCTACTTGGCGTTTTCCCCGCACGTTATCACTTATTAAGCCTTCAACAAGATAAAGAAGAGCATTAGCAAGCGGCGGTTTTATCGTAAATACACTGTTAGAACTTAGAACAACGTAAGCTTCCAAAACATAAAGTCAACTCGTAGAATATGATTATGTTTTATAGCGTACAAGCTCCTACATACTTAAGTTTTATGGTGTTACATCTTTGTCAACTAGTATTTTGGGTCAAGTGTTTGACATACTAAACTATATTTTTTATATAAAAAATAAAAAGACATGTTTAATTTTGTGTTGATCAACAGTAATAAGGATAACTTAAAGCATACTAGATTGGAGAAACAAGAATTAGTATAAAATTTAATAGTAGGCTTTATGAGTAATCATCGCTTGTATCATTTTGTATGAGCGAAAATTGTGATTAGTAAAAGAGCGTTTACATGGTGATAAAACGCAGAAAGATAAGCAGCTGACAGGAAAAATCACAGGTAAAGCTCTGGCCTCAACTACAACAAGGCCTGAAAAAAAGTGAGACTACTAGGTTGAAAGAAATCCAGGAAAACGAATAATAATAAATAATATACATGCTGTTCAACGCAAAATTAATAAATTAAACTTAAATTCAATCAACTGTCATCTTATTAATTAGGCTTATTTTCTTATCCCTAAAGTTACTCTTAATGTATTACAATGATTGAAATATCGAAATCACAAAAATTTTAAATAAGTAAAATTTTAAAAAAAGTACTTATTACCATCCAAAAGAAATAAAAGAGAGTATGTCAAATATGATGCTTTAATCTTTATGACATGTAAACAAATAAATAATATACTTTTTTTTTTTCGGATAGACGACCCTTATTCTTAAGATGCATATTTAATAAATATTTTAAATAATAGCATATTAATAATCAATTCCTTTGACATGGATATTTTACTTTTTGAGTGAAGTTTAGAGCTATATGAATTTCGTATCGGAACTATCAATAACCGATCGATACGAAAATGTTAATACCAATCATTTTCGGTCATTTCGCCTGGTGGTATCAACAGTACCAAAATACGAGTAAATTATCGGTAACTTTTATAAACTTTAAAAGTTTGAGAATCAAAATAAAAGAAAACCCTAATCTGTCTCTCGACACTACCTGTCGTCCTCACTCAAACACAGACCAATCCTCATTTTATTTTTGAGGGTTACCTTACTCTCTTTTTGCTGTCGTACCTTCATCACTGCGCCCTTCTTCGTCCATCACTCCATCTGCTTCTTTGACGGGACATGCTGCTTCGGAGCTTCTCTTCTGAGTGCTTCTTGCTCGCTGTTGCGTCTTTGTTGATGGCTCGCAGTTACTTCTCTGCGCTACTGCCTCTCCTCTCCGCATTGGCTCGCGACTGTTTCTTTATTCAAACGAAAAACAGTAATTTGGAATTCTCAACGTAGATTTTTATTGGGACAGTCGAGGATATCAGGATAATGCAAGAGTAAAGGAAATTATGGAACAATATGAAAATAATTAACTCTAAACGTGTAGTGTACAGGAGATGTAGTAACATGCGGGACACGTGTTGTACAATGAACCTTAGTTTTGTACAGCGATGAATCAGGGTGGACCTAGCCGAGGTCCAACCGGGCTCGAGAGCGCCTAGCCCAAATTATATTTTTCAAAATTAAAATATAAACACAAAATTGTTTTATTATTACTTGTAAGTTTTCAAAAAATAGAGTTCGAACTTCAAAGCTTCCTAAGTTAACTCGGACTTGACCTGTTTGCTTCAAGTTAGGCTAGAGCTCGAGCCCGAGCCCTATTGCCAATTCTACTTTTGTTTTGTTTAAAATTATTGTTATAATTTGTATTAAGTTATAACAATAATTTTTATAAAATAAAATTAAAAAATTAGAGAGAAGATATTTATCTTAAATTAATGAAAAATTATTTTATAATTTAAAAAATTTAGAGTTTATTTTATAATTTTTTTAAATTATGCAAAATGGTCCCAGTTATTGATTGGTATGGACCTCGATATCATGCCGTACTAAAATCAAATCCAATAATAATAACGATATGGTATTCATTGGCTGAGAGTGATTTTTTGAGTCAATCGCTTGGAGGTAGAGACGCCCTTAAAAGACAGTTCAGATCTTTTGTTCCCTTTTTTCCCGTGCCTCGTGTGTCCTATTCATCTCAACCATTCAATAAGTGGGAGAGAGAAAAAATGAATGATTAAAATAGACGGGGCACAAAAAGCACGGGAAAAAAGGGAATAAAGGATCTGAACTTCTTAAAAAAAAATGTTGAACTCCAACATTAGAAGCCCCCATACCCCATGCCCTCGGAATTGGTGGAAGATGTAAATCGCGGGATGTGCCTTAACTGACCAGGAACTTAGGCTTATCCACTGATCTCACCATACAAAGGGCTCAAATCTTAAAGGTTGCCCTCAAGATTCGAACCCTCACCCTGTAAGTCGTCAGCATAGCAGGCACCACACCACCCAAATCTTTGCCAGTTGAACTATGCCTGGGGGCATCTGAACTCCTTAAAAGAATGATGCAATGATGCAATGTTTGCTTCTCGTGGTTGCAACTCGTCAATACATTCATGAACATGCCTACCTCACTCGCTAGTATCTCTTTCTTTTTCCCCTAAAATTTAATGTTAGGTGGAACTTTTTAGCATTGCATTGTATATTCTTAGTTGGAGCATTTGAGGAACTGAAAAAAGTTGATCATTGGCATTGCATTTTTGCTGACCGGGAAGAGAAGACAGGAAATGACTTAGACGCTTACGTCAACTACAGTATGAAATTGGGAATCCGTGTCACGCATGGTGCCAGCATTCATTTTCATTCAACAAAAACAAAATATTTTTACTTGTTAAGAGATCCCTTGCTTCACCAGCTCCCAGGAATCTTCCAAGTACTTGCTTATGCCTCTAAGAATATGCTTCCCCTTTCCAGTCTTTGTTTATAGTTTTTACCAAGAACATGGTTGATATTGGTGGATATGCCAATAATAATGGAGTCGGTGGCAAAAGATCTTGAATATAATTAAATCCCATCAAAGAACAACATCTCTCCATTATATTAAACAAAAAGGTTAGAAGTGAAAGCAACCGCAGAATCCTTTTTTACATTACTTCAACACAGTAAAGGCCTGTGATTACTGTCAATTAATTAATTGCTTCCAGGGTTCCTTTTTCCAACAATCCCATCAAGTTAACGGTTGCCTAGCTCAAGTATGATTTACATGAATCACAGGATTATGGAACTGATTACTACGTCTGCTCGATCTGACGACTTTCCATCAAGTGGTCCAAGACGCAGACTACGCCGACATTTTACTACATCTACTCGAACTGATAAATTTCTGGGATTTTGAAATTTTTACATAGAGTTGCAAGAGCATCAATGTCTACCATAACAACTTCTAAGATATTTCAGTTGATGTTCCCAAGGCATATGTTTTACATAAATTGGCTAAAGCTCCATTTAATGGGGACTTCATTCTTCTGCCTACTCTGCAAACTGTAAACAATTTTATGCTAGACATTGCTGACAAGTCTCACTTCTTTGTTTAATAATGTTTATAGACATTTCATACGAGATTCTTAAAGATTGCCGGATACTAACTACATTCAAAGTTTTTCCTAGAGCACATTAAGGATTTGGTTTCACTTCACCTGTCCTTTGAACTTGAATTGACAGGTCAGGTTAATGCATCAAGTAATGAATCATAAGGGCAAGGTTCATTGACTGTTCTTCTAATATAAATTAAGAAAGGAACAGAAAATCTTCTGGTAATATTTTATAACAAAGTTTTTGTTGCACTAAATGAACTTTACAAGTAGAGAAGATGCATTGTATGACAAGAAAAGCTGCATTGTATAACAACAAAAGGTAGTGAATGATGACTAGAAGTCAATCACCACCAAATCGGAATCCTGAACCCATTAACATAACTTATATTACTGGCTTTTATGCCTTGTGCTTTGCACCAATTTAAATAATATTTTACATAAATTGAATCATTAGTGATAGCCTTTTATATTTATTTTCTTCAATCTCACATAATTCTTTATTAACTCATGCCCTGCTATTTACTATAAAATTTCTTTAAGAATTGCTTATATTATTTTACTTTAATATCGGTGCCATGCTTATAATTTATTATCTAGCATCTGTCGTGTATTTATCATAGGTTTATCTGAAATGCGTTACATTTCATACCATGTGGATGCTGTAGGCCTCGACCATATATTAAAAGTTGCCTAAAATTGATTACCCTTTCTCCCGACTCACGCAAAAAAAGAGTTACGTGCACTAGAGATTGGCCTTTGGATTCAAAAATTTAGTCTTTTTTTTTATCTGTAAACCACAAAACTGGAGCCTGCGAAAGGGCGCATGTATCGACCAGCGGCGATTTGCCAGTCAAACAACAATTCTTGTAAGCAGTTTGGTAAAGGCAAGTTAATACTGCTACGCCAAGTAAAAGAATTAGACTTTTGAGTCATTCAGTCGGGAATAGGGATTAGTCATTGTCCTCTCATGTATCTTTTAGTCTTATTTGATCATTGACCATGAAATGAAGCCCATTGAAAGAAGGGGTCATAAGGTTCACTATGGCCTTTTAAGCAATAGATTAATAATTCTCGGTAAATCAATAATAAACCTCTTTTTGTGTTTTTCTATCCGATAACGTCGTAATCCCTTGTTGATGATGAGGAGTGACATAAATTTGCAAACAGGAACAGAGAATGGAATATGCAAAACAAAATTTGTCTTTTGCATTTATATAATTCGCCCATCTCTATCTCTTTTCCTTTTGCCTTCAATCCAAAGTCCAAAGTCTTCGGCCTTGGGTCTTAGTCTTCTCCGATAATTGGTTGTCTGCTTCTTTATGCTAACTTCCTCGGAATTTCAGTCCTCCAAGTAATTGTAAAGTGTAAGGTGAGGCGGTGTATGTTTTTATTATTATTTTGATTTTTTATTTTCAAATTCACTAAAAAATTCTTGTTTAAGTTTTTAGTTTTTAGTTTTTAGTTTCTATTTTTGATTTTTGATTTTCTGTTTTTATTTTTAAAATCACTAAAAAATCTTAATTGTTTGAATTTTTAGTCATATTTTTTTGTTTTAGTTTTGATTTCTTTCGATTTTCAAAAATTATAAAAACTATAAAAGTAGTTTTTGCTTTCGATTTTTGTTTTTTAATATGATTTATATCATTTAAATATATATTATTTAAATTTTAATTTTTAATAAAAATTATGAATAATTTAATTCAACATTATATTTATATATTTAATAAATTAAAATTAATTATCAATAAAATTATGAATAATTTAATTTTATTTTTATAATTAAATTTAAAATATATAAATATTCAAATAAAATTAGATTTAATAATTAAATATATTTCAAATAAATATTAATTTATAAATAAAGTTTTAATTTATAAATTATTTATTTTATTAAAATAATATAATTTTATTAATAATTTGTTAATAAATATTATACAAGAGATTAAATAAATTTATTTAATTAAAAATGATTTATCTTTAAGTTTTATCTAAAATGTAATTATTATCAGTTATAAAAATATAACTACATTAACATTAACGACCAAACAGGTTTTTGTTTTTATTTGAAAGAAAAATAGAAACAAAAAATGAAAAACAAAAACTGAAAACTAAAACAGAAAAACAGAAGTAGAACCAAACGGCCCTGTTACAATAATGTCATACATCAAATTGCAACCAACTGATTGGCTGTAAGGATATAAATTAACAAAATGTTCGTGGCATTGGTAAGAAACAAAAGAGATGCAACCAATGATGAGGTATCATGGATTAAAGATATCCACTACAAAAAAGGAGGGAAAATGCTACGTTTTTTTTGTTACGATTTTAAAAAGTGCCACTAGATGTATGTCAAATATGCCAAATAAGGAGGGAACGAAAATGAGACTGACCCATAAAATGAAAAGCTCTAAAATCCTAAAGCACCCATCTCTCATCTGGTCTTTCTTTCCTCTTCCTCCATGAAAACGCCATACCCATGTCTCATCCTCTGCTTCTTCTCATTTGCTTTGTGGCCTATTTGGAGTTTCTTGATAATACCCCTTCTGTTTACAAGGGGTTGTTTCGAAGGACCACTAGCACCTCCCCGTATAATCGATCTCACTTTGCGATTCAGAACCCTATTGCCAACTCCAGCTTCTCCAGAATCCAAATTTGCCACAAATGTCACCTTCCAGCTTTCCAACCCATGAAATCGCGATTCTTGTCTTCCAAAACCCCATCTTTGTCTATGATAATGATGGCAAAGAGAGAAGAAGAGTTGAAGGAAATCAAGTCCAAGAACACAGAGGAAATCAAAGAAGAGGTTGTTGATTTTAAAGGCAAGCTTTTTATGCTTCGATGTCAGAAATCGACATGTAACGAGTTTAAGTCTAACGAGTTTCGCCGTATGCGTAAAAGGATTTGTGCTTCTTGATTCCCTTTTCAAGCCCTTTTGTTGTTTACAGATTTCATATCTTTTGCAGTTGGTAAAATGTTAAATTCAAGCTCTGAGTTTGCGTTTTATACTCATATGGCGAGATACTTGTTGTGCAGCAATTTTGTTTGCTTTACTGGTATCACATTGAGCTTTTAGTGAAGCCTGATTACCTTGGAGTTGTTAATCATGGTGTGTGGTATGTGACATAAACAAATTGCAAGCTTGGTCCATATACCTGGAGATGGGAACTTTCTGGTTTATGTTTTGGACAGTGAAGCAGATGTATGCTGTCTGTAAAATTAGGTAGAGAGTTTACCTAAAAGTTGAAAGAAAATAGAGGCAAAAGTGATTAGGTGCTTCTTCTCATGCCATAATGATAATATAGGCTAAAGAGAGTTTTGGTTTTGAACAAGTTTTAGAGTTTTTAGTGGAAGCTCTATGCTCTAGTTGTGTGATATCAAGATTAATGTTTATTTTGCTTCAATTGTTTTTTTTCCATTTCACTTTCCAGTTGCTGAATGCTAGAAAGGAGGAATCTTAATGTTTGTTGATACTAGTTATGCACTAGAAGTTGTAATTTTAGTATTTTTAGTAACTATTCTTGGTTACTATCATCCTGAGTGCTGCCTTGCTAATATTCTCAGAAACGATGCTGGTTCTCCAGACCATGTAGGAGGGATTGCATGAGCAAGAAAGTCTGTATATATAAGCTCAAATGATGTTGACCATTTAGTAGGGATTTCGTGAGCAAGAAAATTTGTATAAGCTTAAATGATGTTGATTGCTTGTTTGCTTTGGGCCAAAAGGTTAATCCCAAGTTATATCTTGGAACCTTGTGAAATATTGTGTATCACTGTGGGTGTAGCATTAGGTATTGTGATGCCTTTCTCTTGAAGGTTGGTGTTAGTAGAAGGCAGGACCTGAATGCTAATCTTTGAGGAATTTAATTGTTGCTTCATATGCTTCATGGGTTGCATATTTAACATTTTTGGGTCAAAACTATGAATACTTTATGTTGCTTCATCAGTGAAAGGAAAAAGTGGATTGAATGGGAATAGGACCTTTTAGGGGTTAAAATGACGATTATTATTCAGAAGTTTTATTTGCAATGATCTTTGTGAATTGGATATAAACATATCTTATAGTAAGTCAATTACTGCATTTGACTAGTGCTAGTGAAAGTAGATGAATGCGGTGCTTTGATGTTTATTCTATAAATGTTAATGATAGATATTGAGCTATGTGCATAATGAACTAGATGTTGTGATAATTCATGCTTTATATACCATTTTCGACTTCTTTAATTGTGATTAAAAATAAAAAATTATAGATTGCTCGCTTGCTTACTTTTAAGCAGGAAAGAGAAATTAAGGAGCGGTATAAACAAGAGGTTGTCAAGAAAGCTCGACAGGCAATGAAAGAAAAATATAGTCGTCAAACCACCTCCTTCTTTTTTAAAAAATTTGCAAGAGGAAGAAACTCTTCATGTGAGCAAAGACTTGCTTTTCTTTATCTGGCAAATGATATTCTGCAAAATAGTCACCGAAAAGGATCATAATTTGTTGGGGAATTCTGGAAGGTTCTTCCAGATGCACTTTGTGATGTCACTAATCTGTTTGGAAAGCTAATTAAAGTCGTCATTCTTGAAGAAGTAGAGAGTAACGTGCTTTAATCGTATTATTCAAGATCCAAAGAATAGCATTTCTTATTTCTTGATAGGTTCATGAGATTAAAGAGTAATTGTCCTATGTAAATTGGTCGTTGTATTTATTATTTTGTCTATAGAATTGTTAAGATTGTAATTAAAATCTCGTATATGGTGAATATTCTTTTTGTTGATATACTTTAATGGTATTTTACTTTTC
>JANIIA010000003.1:15506399-15523455 GCA_027478495.1 Erythroxylum alaternifolium
AACATATATTCAAAACATGGACGTAGATTCTTATGGAGAACATTTAGTTCTGTTAGATTTATCAACTGGATATAGCATAGATAATATAATAAATGAGATAACTTTACAATATCAAGCTGAATTAGCAAATAATCAAGATAAAGATATAAGACGACCAGATTATAAACCCATGATGTATTTTTTAATAAAACAAATACAACTTCTTGAGTATATTAAAAATTCGAGACATGGTACAAAAACTGTAATTGATTTTCAATTTGAAGCACAATTAGGAAAAGATATATTAAATTTAGGTCAAAATGATGCTGAAAAAAGTTATGAACCCCCTCCGCTATAATGGTATCAGAGCCTATGCATGATAATTTGGTAGATATATTTGTTTTATTTAAATTGATATGTTTATCTTGTTGGATTATTAGTATTGAGTAAGTTTTCTTATATTACTTTTATATTATTTTCTTACGCGTTCGTCTTGGTTAATCACTCATCATGAATAGTGAATTTAAAATATTAAAGGAGTAAGAAGATTCTTTAAAAATAGGTAAAGAATTAATTGAAATTCAGAAAACTATAATTTATTATGGACAAAAGATTGTACAATATTGTGAACAAATAACACTTGATATAGAATCATTAATAAATCATCAGACTATTAAAAAGGAAAAAGATAAACAGATAATAACTTATGATAAAAAAGATGAAAAAGGAAAAGAAATAATAAAAAATCCTTTTGTTATTCATTTAGAAAAATTACGAGATGTCAGAAAGTAATTCTGAAGATGAAAACTATATTATACCTGACGTAGATAATTTAATAACTCAAATAGGAAACTTAGATCTTAAAGATAATTTTATTAATATTAAACCCACAGGCATAAAAACAGAAAATCCAAATATTACAGATATTCCTTGTACTGGCACAGAACCAAAAATTAGATACAAACAGAATCAAAGTTTTGATCAACCAGTAACTGGCTATGCTGGCTTGATGCATACAGGAATTAATTCTGCTAAATATACACCTTATGAAAAAATGAAGGCTAATACAATAAATCCATTTGGAATATATTTAGATTTAGACTGTATTACTAATATAGAAGAAGCAATTGATAAATGGGAAACTGCACTAAGAATAGCTGTTGTAGTAAATAAAATGGATTTTGAAACAACCAAAGGATTTATGAAAAAAACTTTATTAAATAGTACTCAGAGATTTTGGCAAAATATAAATGAAGAGACCAAACAAGAAGTATACTCAGATCCTGATAATTTTATAACCAGGATAGTAGAAATATTTAGATTAGAATTCCATGGTGAAGGTAAATATGTTAAAGATCCTAACACCATAACTCGATATACTACTACTTTAATGCGTTTACAACTATGTGATATATGTGAAATAGAAAGATATATATGTGTTTTTCAGGATTATTATTATCATATTTATAATCAGGTTACAGATACTAGTAATTATTTACCTTTATTTTTTGCTAAAATTCCAGATCCTTGGGGTACTAAATTGATAGAAACTTATATTCCAGGAAATATAGATACTCTAGGAAAACGAATAGAGCATGTTAGAGATAAATTAAGTAATTGGTGTGCTGATGCAATATTAGCTAAAACTACTAAAGGATTAAGAAAAAGAGTCTCTTTATGTTGTAATAAACCAAAGATGCCCATAATGATAGGATGTGATAGTCCTTATTATTATGGAAAGATAAAACGAAAATATAAAAAGAAAAAGCATTATAAGTATAGAAAACCTTATTTTAAAAAGTGAAAATTAAATTATCTATGTCAGGTATAATATAGTTTTCATCTTCAGAATTATTTTCTGACATCTCGTAATTTTTCTAAATGAATAACAAAAGGATTTTTTATTATTTTTTTCCCTTTTCATCTTTTTTATCATAAGTTATTATTTGTTTGTCATTTTCTTTTTTAATAGTCTGATGATTTATTAAAGATTCTATATCAAGTGTTATCTGTTCACAATATTGTAAAATCTTTTGCCCATAATAAATTATTGTTTTCTGAATTTCAATTAATTCTTTATCTATTTTTAAAGAATCTTCTTGATCTTTTAAAAATTTAAACTCAATATCCATAAATTACAAATAAAGAACATAATAAGAATAAACAAGTAAACAAAAACAAAAATTTAAAAATAAACTGAAGTAGGCAAAATATTATAAGGGGTTCATATATCGCATTTTGATTTCATTTGCATTTAAATTTAATATATCTTTTCCTAATTGTTTCTCAAAGTGAAAATCTATTACAGTTTTTGTGCCCTGTCTAGAATTTTTAATATATTCAAGAATCTGTATTTGTTTTAACATAAAATACATTATGGGTTTATAATCTGGTCGTCTAGTGTTTCTATCTTGATTATTTTCTATCTCGGCTTGGTATTGTGAAGATATTTCATTTATCAAAGTATCTATGCTATCTTCAGTTGATAAATCTAGACGAACTAATTGTTCTCCAAAGGCTTCGGCGTCCATGTTAAATAGATTTCCTATACTATTTCTATATCATAACAGAACAATAATAAGAGAATAAGGTCCAACATGCTTCCGTACATGTCTTCACTTTGACCAAAATATTACCGGGTTGCACCACGAAGCTTTTATCGAGCGTTTCAGCCCCAACCTATATTGCTATAAGTAACTCTTTTGTGATCCCTTCAGTCATATTTAGCACAGCCTGATTTCGTTTCCTACCTTCAGACGTAAGAAGTAGGAAAGGAAGGTGCTTGGAACTTTTTTCTTATAGAGTTCTGAAGTATATAGAAATAGTATAAGAGAGAAAGTGTTTATTGATTCATAGTGTATCTTACAGGGGGAAAGTACAGAGGTTGAGGACTTCGTGTCCTCTACATTCTAACCATACATATTTATATATAAGAAAAGTAAACTATTGTTCTAGATTTTTATAAGACAATCACTTATTTTTGAACACGTACATGAGTATTTTTACAGCTGCTAGGTTTTTCTAGCTACATCTGCTTTATTGTTCAATCGTTATCTTCTTTGCCAACTGTCTTCGTCGTTGTCATCTTTTTTAGGTTTTATTTTTTCTCCGGTGCAAGATTAACGGGCTCTGATACCATTGTACTAACCAAAATTTGAGTTAAGGTTAACGGTCCCAAATCCTTATAAACTCACCACGCTCACTGCGTAAAGCCCATGAGATAAGTACACATTACAAATAAAATTATGAAGATATTCATATTTTATTTATGTATTATTATTAAATTGTTTATAACTACTGTTCTATTAAGATTGAACATTAAAATAAATAAATGGATTAGCATATGCTATGTTTTTACTTATAAAGGAAGTAGTTGATCTTATAGACTAAAGTAAGATGGTACTTAAGCAAATGTGAGGGTATTTATTAGAGAACAAGTTCACTAAACTAACTCCATATAAATAATATATTTGAAACATTACTTGTATGTCTATGGAAATTCTCATTATGATGATTGTATAAGTGATCATTTGACTTGAGATCTCCAAAGTTATCTTGTATAGGGATTGTTATATTTTGATACTACTTATGATATGTTCTAGTCAAGGACCATCACCCTAAAGTGTTAAGGAGAATGTTCCGTTGTTATGAATTAGTATTGATTTGGAAAATCTTTGGCCAAGGTAAAATAACACTTTGAAAATAGTTTTCAAAAGTCATTAATTGAATCAATTACTAATGGTAAAGAAGTAATGTAATTAGACTCAAATATAGTAAACATTAATTCCATAGTTTATGTCTAATTGGACCATTATATGATGAAAGAATTTAATTATACAAAAAAAATGCACGGAAAGATTAGTCAAAATAACTTTGATGTTCTTAAATATTTGAGTGGTTGTGATGTATTGCTAGACGTCAATCTTGATCTTTAGTTATAAAATGTTTAATTAGATAATTAAAGATAAATTAAAGGAGTATAATTTATCTAATTCTAATAGAATTTAAAGTTATAAGTTATATCTATTAACATATTTAGGAACCTCACGAGTCATATACAAAAAATAGGTTCAAGAGAAAAAAGTGTTCTAATCAAGTTGGACTTGATTATAAAATCTAAGCAAATTTATGATTTAATACAAAATATTGGATCTTATTTGAGCATAATTAGTATTTAATGAGTTATTTGTAATTCTAATTAAAGTTTAATTGAAATTAGAATTTAATTTCAATTAAATTACTTTAATGTCCAAAACATATTATAAATAAGATTATACTTTAAGGGAGCTAGCACTTTTTACTTAATCCTCTCCGCAATAGTTGTATAGTTCTCTCAACACATTTTATGTATATTATTAGAGGCCGGACACTTATGTGACTAAAGTGGTTGAGAACAGTCAATTTTAAAAATTGTTCAATGGATACGATAAAAAAGGTTCAAGTTTCGAAATACGATACGAATTAATTATGATTTATGTTTTAATCATTTTATTGAATTTAATATTTATTTCCTCTATAGTTATCCCTAGTATTACAACTTTCCTTTAGTAGTTCCAATTAAATCACTTACCAATATTTCATAGATATGAAATGCTAAGTTTGAGTCAAAGTTAATGATTTAGGGATGTGATGCTTAGTTGAAGCATAAATTATCTACTAAGTTCAGAATTAAATTGGATAAGAAAAGGTTATGAGATATTCAAAAGTATGGGTATAGTCTTACAGACCCATTGAACAAATTGTTTGTTTCAATGTATACTTACAATAGAATGGTTCTTAATATACGTAGTGGGAAGATGAAATTTGAAAATTTCAAATCTTATGATAATATATCCACTTAGAATTAGTGCCTTTCCTAATACATTAAATGTATAGCTAAAAGGCTACAACATGTTAAAAGATTCACTTTCATGATAAAATAGTTTATTTTGGAGATGATTGTAAATTTATCATGTCTACAAAAAGGTTAATGAGAATAGAGTTATCCTCTTTAGTGGTAGTATGTAGAAACATATTACTCATAAAGAACAACAATTTATACTTTCAATTGTTGAAAATATAATTGTCCAAAAATGACTTTTATTGCATATGAAAAGGTAATAAGTTAATTATAAGGATTAGATATATAGAGATGGATACGAAAGTTGTTTACCTGTTCTAGTCTAAATAAATAGATAATGTACTAAAGGTGTTTAATGTTTGAGATATTTGATAATTGTTGTCTTAAAGATATCCATTATTCTATGTATGAGTTGACTGTTGAGTTTAATGTTATATGGATATTAACTTTGGAAGTAAGTCTTGATATATTTTACTTAGAACAATATCATTTTGAGATTAGAAAGGTTCCAATATAGTAATACTTTCTAATTAGGCCATAATACATTTTTTATTTACTAGAAATGATTATTTGGATTATAAGTTCTTTAATGAACTTGGAATAGTTCCTTGCATTGTTCAGGCTGTAATGTACTGTAGAAGATTAAAGTCATTGAGTATACAAAAGAAGTTAAGGTCTCATGAAAGGTCCAAGTATGTATTTAGGGAGTTTCTCTTAATTATCATGATAATTGAGATGAAAGTTGTAAGAATTAAGTAAGTGTACACTATAGAGAATCTTGTAGAATTCTCTCACTAAACCACTGCCTAGTAGTAGCATAATCATTATAAGAAGATATGATTTAAGATAAATGATTGGCTAAGTGCAAGTCAGAAATTGTTAGTTCATACCCTACAGCTAATCAGTTGGTTGTAGTCTAGTAACATAATAATTTAAAGGAAGTCTTTATCTTATACATATTAAAATGTATATGATAAAAATCTACAAGATAAATATCCATTGTAAATAAAATTATTATGAGATTCATATTGCATTTATGTATTATCCTTAAATTATTCCAAGTCATTGTTTTATTAAGACTGAACATTAATAAAATGTAAAAAGACTAACACGTCAAGTTTTTCCTTATAAAAATAGTTGACCTCATAGACTAAAGTATAAAGATAAACATATGGGTCTTTATTAAGGAAAAAGTTCATTAACTGACCTTATATGAGAAATCCATTTGGAACATCACTTGTATGTCTATGAAAATTCTCATTGTGATGATTGTATAAGTGATACTTTGACTTGAGATCTTTAAAGTTATCTTGTATAAAGATTGCTATGTTTTGACACTATTTATAACCTGCTTTACTCAAGGATAGCTCAGTTGATAATCATAAGGTATAATATAAACTATATGGAAGTAACTAAGTGATCAATATAGGATTCATCACCTTAAAGTGATTGATTCAAAAAGTCATTAGCCAAGGTATAATGACGCTTAGAAAATAGTTTTCGCATATCATTAGTTGAATCAATTACTAATAGTGGAGATCTAATAAAATTTGATTCAAATAGAGTAAAGATTAATTTTATACTCTATGTATAATTAGAACATTGTATGATAAAAAGATTTGATTATATATTAGAATTATGCATGAAAAGGTTAGTCAAAACTATTTTGACATTCCTAAATATTTGGGTAGTTATGATTTGTTGCTAGATGCCAATCTTGGTCTATGGATATAGATTGTTTAATTAGAGAATTGAGGATAAACTAAAAGATTTTATAATTTAGGATTATAATTTATATCTGTTCCTAACATATTTAGAAACATAATAAGTTACACACAAAGAACGAGTTGAAAAGAAAAAAGTGTTTTAATTAAGTTGTACTTGATTATAAAGTTTAAGAAACTTTATGATTAAATATGAGATTTATGAGATAATGGATCTTATTTGTAAATAATTGGTATTTAATAATAATTATTTGTAATTATAATTATAATTATAATTAAATTAATAAAATGTCCAAAATCTATTATAAATAGGCTTAAGCTCTAAGGAGCTATCACTCCTTGCCTAACCCTCTCTGTAATAATTGCAGACTTCTCTCAACATGTTTTGTTGATATCGATAGAGGCCAGACACTTGTATTACTACAATGGTTGGGATAAGCAAGTTTTGAAAGTGATTCAAGGGATACAACAAAAAAAACATCAAGCTTTACAATAAGGTACATACAACAAGAAAAACATCAAGCTTTAGAATAAGGTACAAATAAATATTCACGCTTTATTATGATTTATGTGTTAATCATTTTAATGAATTTAAAATGATCTTAGCCTTTGAGAAATTAAAACAAAAAGATTTTATGATTATTCTGCTATGTATGGTATTAGATCTTGCCCTTATTTCCTAACAAACTCTTCAACTTTTGGAACCTCCACCACTCCCCTTGGAGACATATCTTAAATCTTCGAATTTTATCGTTATTTAATAGCCCTTCGTGGTTAAGAAATCTGCACGTAACTTACCTCCTCTAAAAGCATTAAGATATTCTGAAGAAGTTATTTCATTCTATTTTTTTAACAAGATATGCACGTTAGTTCATATTATTTGAGAGTATTGTTAACTAAATATTAAAAGGATTATCCTAATTCTATTAGCAGACTTTTGCTTTTCATGTTTCATCCTCTCTCAAAGATAAGGACACTAAAACCATTAATATAAGTGTTAAAAGACTTCAACCTTTTAAGCAATTAAATTAATTATTAATGTTTTAAAAAAAGTACCAGAAATCAAACCGATCAAAGGAAAGATTTAAAGTTTAAAGGTTTAAATGGTATTAAACCACTATAAAATTAGTATGCAATAAATACGAAATAAAAATTATGAGAATAAGTGAATAAAATATTTTAATGAAATAAAAAGAATAAATTAATGTCTATTATTATATAATGAGCTAATAATAAATAAAATCTAATAATTAAAAACAAATTTGAATCTAACATAAAACTTAAAGTAATAATAAAAGTCAAATTTGTATTTTTAAAGCAAGTTGTGTCTCATTATTGTTAAAAGTTTCAAATTTTCAAACGCTATCTAAAGACTTGTAAACCATGCTTTCATCTAAAGTATCTATATCAACTTTTTCTACTATATTCAAATAAATTACAAATTAGTAACGTATAGAATAATATTGTAAAATTGTAACACATTATACTTTTAAGCTAAATATGATCAAAATGTGATATGAATTTACCATCAGTAGATATTCTTAATTTATTCGTTGTAAAAAATACATTTTCTTCTTAAAATACCTTTTTAAGTTCATTATAATCAAAGATCAGATGATGATTCTTTTGTCAATCCAAAAATTAGTATGGTCTATACAATCAATATTAACTAGATCACACGTTCTCTTACTATTAATCACTCTGAATACATAATAGAGAAATTATAAAATTAATAATGACAATATAGTTAGTGAAAAATAAAACAAATAAAAAAATACATATTCTTTATTCTCATATTTTAAGTAACATAAATAAGGTTATTGAGTCTTTGATGTTCCAAATGATTTCATTTCTTTGTATGAATACATTAAAAATTACTCCAATTATGTTAACAACCTGATGTAGAAGCAATTTGACTAAGTAATTTAATAACAAGTTTTCTCAATGTTGGAACACTTTTACCAAATAATCTCCACTACATTTGTATTTTAAACTAATAGTTATGAGAAATAAAAAATATTATTAGTAAGTAAAGGATGAACTAAAACTATAAAACTTGTCAGGTTGCATGTTTTTATCATAAGTTCTCTCTTTACAGATGATCTAGTGATACTCCCTAAACTTTTACGATACAATTTGATTTCGTTTATTGCCTATGATTGCTTTTCAATGGAGAAATACTTTTGCATTTAATCATATCAAAGAAACTGCTCATGATATCATTCGTATATACGTCTCTACTATATAAGCAATAAGGATTGAAATAGTAAGTTGCTAAGTGGATCCTTAAAGTAAAATGCTTGTCCTATCATCGGTCAAGAATATCCATATAAGGCTTCTACAATTTCTCCTTCCCTTTAAAAAGACTCATAATGGTTTTGCGAGTTTTATACACACTATCATATATATACCTCAAAGATGACTTCTCATCTGAGTCAAAAATTCTTATAAGTGAAGCCATAATCTTCACAATGATCAAGCAACTATCACAAATTTATTATCTAGAATAATATCATAAACTTCTTTTTCTAGGCAGTTCAAAGTCCAAATCGACTTGGCTTAACCTATTTGATTTTTAAAATTAAAAATAAAAATGACAATATTTTTCATAAAATAATGTACTTTTCCTTATAGTTAGCGAATCTTAGGCCAGGTGGGCCTGACCCGTTGACTTTGAGCTAGGCTGACCTGGGCTTGAGCCTAATTGCCAAGCCTAGTTTACTTGTCATTAATTTATGAAGTAGTTGTTTATGTTCATAAATACCTTTCAAAGTAATAAATGTAGTTGCAAACTTAGTAGTCGTAAGACACACGATCTCAACCAAATCTTCTTGCCTTCTTAACAAACACAAAAATGTAATATGATTATACACAAAAATTATGATCTTAGATGCACATGAATCAAGACTAGAAATATAGTCCATACCAGTAATATCTTTTAAAATAAGATTATTCAATGAGCAACACATAGAGGCCGATAAATATGCTTATACTTTGATTGTAACAAGTACCTTTCTGATACATAATTAATTGCATTATCTGTAATAAAATGTATAACATTTTATGGTCCAACCCACTCGACAATTTCAAAAAATAATTCAGATAAAGCAAGAACATTTTTTACCATATCAAAAGCATCAACAAACTTGATAAAAGTTGTTCTAATATAAAAAAATTAAGAAATTAGTCAAGGTTCTTCATCATTGATCAATGCACCCATCTATTATAATAATGCATCATGTTGTTTTCGAACTAGACTTATATGTATCCGTAATCAATTGACATTCTTTTTCTAAATCTTAAAGCAAAGGCACACGAATCTCGTTAATAAGAAGGTGTCTTAAATCTTGGACTATCGTCATTGTAGCATTTATTGTTTCTTGAAAATAGGGTGAATTAAAAGCATTTAAAGGAATATATGAATGATAAAAGCCATCTAGCTCATGCTTGTTTACATTACAAAACAACATCGTTATCAACCAAAATATTTTTTAAACTAGGTTGAGAACTAGAATTAGTTCCTAGAGGAAAATAAGAATCTATGTTAACAACATTTTTCCTTTTTCCTTTATCTAAGACTTATTGTGTTTCATTATATCCAATAGATATATTATGAGTCTCTTTATTTTCCTTTTTTTGTCACTTCAAATAATTTCCAATCCTTTCATATACATCAAATGATATTTTTTTATAAGAAGCAATATTATCCTTAACATAAACAAGTTTTTTCATTCTATAACTTCCTCCCCCTTTAAATATTCTATCGCAAAATATGCAATTATATTGGGTATTTCCATTAGATATTTGAGAAGAAGAAAAATATCTCACGTTGGATCAGACTTATTACGATAGAGGATGCTATGTTCATCAAATATTTTTATGATAATTTCATATCCTCCATTTTAATTTTAACGTAAAAAGTAGAAAAAATAATTCACAATATCTACCAAAATAGCCAAAAAAGATTAAAATATCCTTTTCTTTTTATTCAATATAGAATAAATGTGACATGAATATTTATAAAAAAGAAAAAAATTCTATTTATATTAATTCACCCTAATAAAAATTGTGAAAATTAATTTAGAAGCAGTCCGTTATCATGAAAAAGCAAAATCAATGAATTAGAGGTTATACTAAATAACTCATATTATAGTAAAAAAGTAATTAATGTCGATAAGTAACTAAAATATATAACTCAATTCACAAGTTATTTTATGAATAATTATATTATTATTTTCTTCAAATTAATTTAAATAAATAAAATTCATTGCAAATATTAAAGGAATCAATATAACTTCTAGTAATATCAAATTAAATTTAATTATGGTACAATTAAAAATTATAATTCAAATAAGGTTAAAGTAAATTATAGAAAAAATTTAAAAACATAAACTGAAATAATTAGATGGACATAAACACTCAAAAGTATTATTGATTAAATTGAAAGCATGTCAAAAATTAAAGAAAAGTACATCACCTACTCCTTCACCCTTCTTTTCTTTAGTGTTACCACAAAAACAAGTAACTTTAAAAGACTACATCATAATAATATTTCTTGATGAAGAAAGAGGCTAATTATGTTTCTTATAAAATTTTGTTACTATAGCCTATAAGTCTATATCTCATCATCTCTTTGAAACTAAGAAAAGTAATACTTCAGTTGGTAGCAAAAAGTAAAAAATAAGGATGAATTAGCAAGATCTCTTTACAAGCTATTAATATTTCACAGTCAATTTATCAAATATAACTATTGTATCCAGATAAACTCAAAATGACTATACATATACAAGATAACCCATCAGTAGAATGGTTAATGAAATCACACTCACTTACTAGTCTATGCTTAACTTCAAATCAATTACCAAACTATGATAGGTCTGCTCCACACAAAAATTGGAGATTAAATTGGATAACTAATGAAGCTATCAACTGCCTTATATTTATCTCTTAACATATTTGAACCTTGAGTAACTGATTAGTGATTTCATGAGCAAACTAGAACTCTGGAGAATCATAGATTGATGATTAAAATTTGCATTTCACTCCAAAACCCATTCATCAACTCTTGGATTGCTTGATCCTCTATCCATCAAAATCTTATACCTCATACGAACCTACAATACATCTAACTCCTTCACAATAACCAAGCCTCTCAAAATTATAAACTACATTCTACAACTTTTGTCCATCGTGAAGAAACTGATCTCAATAAATGAAGGTAAATTCCTACTAAAGATAGGTGTTATTGAAGTATTCTTGAATTTGGAAAAGTTAGGACTACATGTATGATGTTATAAAATGAATGGTGAAGAAACAAATGAGTAGAGTTTTGTCAGATTTATATAACCAAGATGGAAGCTATATTAACATGAATTGAAGTAGCTTTTGAGAGTATGAATTTTGGAAAATTTGAAGTGTTAATGATGATCCTAAGTAGATGAAATTCGGGGAGAATTAAGGGAAATTGGATCTTGTAATTCGGGGCACTCATCCCACAATCATGGGATGCTCTTCCACGATTGTGGGCAAGGCTTTGAAATGATAATCTCAGTTTTGTGTATTTGTTGAACCAACTAAGGATAAGGATAAGTTACTCTAAATTGGAGTATTTGGACTTGATTAAGGCTAGGAATGGACCTAGTATATTGCTTAATTAATTGATTAATAGCTTAATAAGTTTAGTTTATTAATTGGTAACATAATTTAAAGAATGAATTGTTTTGATATCAATGTATCCAAATTTGAAAATTGTGAATTGCCATAAGATTAAAGGTGTTTTTATGAATGCAAATATGATCCAAAGGATATGAGTAATGTAACTAGGTATGAATGAATGAGAATTAGGAAATTGTGTGAAGATATATTGCTAGAAAGGTTTGGTGAATGTGTGAATGATGAAATGGGAATATATCAAGCTTTCTTAAGGTATAAACTTGACTGCAAAATAGTAGCACATAAGCTATAATATTTGAATGGTCAAGATATTTCTATATTAATACATACCCGGAGGGTCAATTGAGTATGCATTGAAACATGATATATATACATGTGAATGATTGAATAATCATATGATTGATAATTTAATGATGTGTGAAACATATGTGCATTACCTGAAGATAGATACACACGTTGATCGTCAACATCTAGACATTGTCGATCTAGATATTTCTCACTATGGTTGAATTGTTTTTAGTTAACTTTTAGTTAATAAACTGTTACTTATATGATTGCTATGATTCTGAACATTGTTGGTCTGAGGAGTGTGATACTTGGGACTGTATATGGAAGTGTTTTCAAATTGTATGTACTATGGAATGTGTACTAAATTGAATGTTGAATGCTATACTCAGGTTTGAAGAATGTGATAAATGACATGAGCATCTTGAAAGAAAAGTATTGATAACAAATTATGTGAATTGATGCATTCCATTATATTTATATGCATGATTAGATAAATGACTTGTGACCGGAGCGACCAATGTGAAAAGGAGCTTTAAGCTCAGGAATTGTGCACTAAAAGCCACAAGCTCTGTTAATAATAAGCCCGGTATCCACAACCGATACGGGATAGTAAATAGGCACTCGGTCACAACAAAGTAAAATAAAAATGGAGTCACTTGTGCATTTGCATATATATAACTTTGTATGTATCATATGAATGATTGAGATGAATTAATGAATTGTTTTGAAATAGTATTATGAAATGTTTGTATATATGTTGTACTTGTATTTGATGAAATATGACAAAATATAATGTGGGATTTGATATTGGATGATGTGTTAAACTTCTTGAAATTGGTTATATACTTGACTTTGTGTTCTGACTGGAGTGAGCTTATCAATGATGATTCGCTCACTAAGTTCGCTAACTCATCAAAATTGTAGCGTTATTTTTCAAGTTCAGAAGAGATCTAGCTAGTCTAGTTAGAATAATATCGTTACTGTATTTGGACATGAGCTAGTGGTCGGGATCAGTTGTACTTGTAGATGTCTATAATCATTATGCATTAAGAATAGCATTTTTCAACTATGTATAATGTACATGTAAATTTTAAAATATAATGACATTTATGACTGGATATGTTTGTTAATGAAATGGGTCGAAATGAATATTGGTTTGCTTATGATATATGTGATACCTTAAAATGTGTTAATGCAATTGTCCTAACGTGCCATTCTCGTAGGGTATGTTCTCAAATATCCTCTGATATGTCGGGCATATGCTCTATGAGACTGGTATGTTACATTTTGGTATCAGAGCTCAGGTTTAGCATCTTACATGGACATTTATCATAATATATGTCAAGTTACATGCATCTTAAACATTTCATACACTTTCATTATCAATTAATGTTCAATTAGGCACGCAGAGGCAACTGATCTCTAGTCTTAGTTGCATTTAAATAAGCCACAGATATGAACATTCGATGAGAATATGAACTGTTAGAAACAATGTGAAGAATGATGATCTGTCAGAGTGTGAGAAAATGAAAATTGTTAATAGCTTGATATAGGAGATACTATATGATACAATATGTGAGACATAGATTCAGTGTATTTGTATTTGAGGTTGTATCATCGAATATGACATCAGTATTGTGTTGTGGTTATTTACTTTTGAATTGATGTGAATGTGAATACTTTTTCGTGGATTGACTGAGAAAAATAGAGATACGGGTAAAAATTACAAGATTTAAAGTGTACAAGCAAAGTTGAAAGAAAACCAAAATTTACTATTACCTTAAGATTTTGAACTTTGAACTGGAATGGTTGTTTAATTATCGTGTTAAGAGCTTATGATTTAGTATAAGGTTATATCATTGGATCTGATATCAAAATTTCATGATGGTTACGTATCGTTTATTTTTGAACTGATTAAGAACATATTTATGTAAGATGAAATAAATGATGGTGATATATGTAGAAGTCCTTAAGGTTAAGTTGATCAGTTATTGTGAGTGCACATCCGATGGTATGGTTATCTTGACTAATACTACTACTGAGCACATATGTATTACATGCTTGGATATTGTACAGGGAGTGATCTATGACATATTGAATGCTCTTAAGTCTTAGTTTCCATAAGTAAAATTTTGAGATGAATCAGAATAGTGTAGTGGAAGCATGGATTTATGTGGATGTATTTAAATGGTAACTACTAAGGATTATTAAGTTTTGTATAGTCATAGAATACTCAAATGTTATCCAGAATCAATTTAGACTAAAGTATCATCAGCTTAAGATCTCAATTGGTGACTTTTCAAAAATAAATTTCTAGATAAGATGTAATGATCTTGATGGTACATACCAAGGCATAAGAGTAAATATGCACGCCTATTGCTTCACCGAGCTTTAGTAAATCAAACATGTCGATCATATAAGTTATGATAGAAATTGATCTTACTGAGGTGTTATGAATGGTTGAAAAGCAACGATGAACATAGTTGATTGAGAAAGATTTTGTAAACAATATAGGTAAATTTGGAGAGAAATCTTCTTTTATAAGGACTTTCACTAAATATGTAGATCAAATGTTCCATTTTTAGGAATGGATGAACATTGAACAAATCAGAGGTGAATATTGGAGTTGGATAATTATGATACTCAAGAGCAAAAAGCTGAACATACTATAGAGAATATATGTACTTTGTCGATTATAAAGTATCTAAACTATGTTATTCAGTCATTGAATTTGAGATGACTCTATTGCTATTGCTAAAAGGAATTAGGTCCACAATGTGTTCTATGTTAGTATGTTTAGGAGGTACAAGTTGGATTTGATATATGTGTTACCAGCTCAGGAAGTTAATATTGGAAATAATTTGAATTATGTGGAGAAACCAGTAAGAATTGTCAGATATTAGGCTAAGTCATTGAGGAATCTAAGGAATCGAGTAATTGGAGAAATCATTTGAGAAAATAAGCTAAATGGGAGACTGAGAAAAAACATGAGACAACATTACCCCCATCTATTGAATCAATTAGTTAAGAATTTCAAGGACGAAATGTCTTAAAGGGAGGGAGAGTTGTAATATCCCATCTCTTCAATTATTCAGGGATTAAAGTTTTAGATTATTAAATCCCATGAGTTGCATCATATATAATAAATTTGGTACATTTATAACATGATTTTATGATTGCATTCATATGTATAATATTAGCATACACACATGAATTATGAGTTAGATAAATTGCACTCAATTGACATATTCTTAGGTATAAAACTAAAATGAATGTGACATGAATGTGCATTTCTAATATCTTGTATTTTGGTTTACCAATAACAAGAATTGATGGATTACAATCAGTAATTTGGAATTAATTGTTACAATTGAGAGATTGATGAGTTAATATGTACATTTAGCTTAGGAAAAATGTCAAGTGACAAGACAAGTTGACACATGAAAATTTAGGATGACTAGGCCTATGAAATAAGTGATACATGAAAGTAGAATTAAATGACAAATGACTTAGAGATTAAGTGATAAATGGCTTAGAGATTTAGTGACAAATGGCAGAATAGTTGAGTGACATTTGGCAGTGTATAAAGAGGACAGGTGACTTGCATGCACATGTGACAAGTGTCATTATAGAGTAGTGACAAGTGTCATTATCTTGCATCTAATGAATTGAACTATTGCAGAAGATTGTTTCATCTCTGTATTTGCTATCTTCTTTCTTCTTCTCCTCCCTCTCGCCACCGAGAACTCACTTCTTCCTCACATAACTCAACTTTTTCCTGAGTTCTGTCCATTATCACCTTGTACTTGAGATGGTCTTGCATGAATGAAAGGCTAAGTTAGCTTGATAATTGAGGAGGCAATTGAGATGATCAAGTAAGTAAAATACTGTTCTCTTTTTATATATGTTAATAGAACTTAATGATGGCTGAATGGGGGATGGATTGATCGTGATATTGGTGTTAAATGAGTGCTAAAAAAATGATGCATGAATGGTAGTTTCTGTTTTGTTTTTTATGCATGAAAAACAATAGGTTATAGACTGTTATATGGATGAATTATGTTGAGTTTTGAAGTATAAATGAAGGTAAATTCATGCTAAAGATAAGTGTTATTGAATTGTTCTTGAATTTGGAAAAGTTAGGACTATATGTATGATGTTATAAAATGAATGGTGAAGAAACAAATGAGCAGAGTTTTGTGAGATTTATGTAACCAAAATGGAAGCTATATTAACATGAATTGAAGTAGCTTTTGAGAGTATGAATTCTGGAAAATTTGAAGTGTTAATATTGATCCTAAGTAGATGAAATTCGTGGAGAATTGAGGGAAATTGGATAGTGCATTTCAGGGTAATCATCCCACGATCGTGGGAATGTCCTC
This sequence comes from Erythroxylum alaternifolium, assembly GCA_027478495.1. Lineage (NCBI taxonomy): Eukaryota > Viridiplantae > Streptophyta > Magnoliopsida > Malpighiales > Erythroxylaceae > Erythroxylum > Erythroxylum alaternifolium. Next base: position 15,523,286 of record JANIIA010000003.1, read on the forward strand.
CATGATAGTAGGCAAGGCTTTGAAATGACAATCTCAGTTTTGTGTGTTTGTTGAACCAATCGAGGATAAGTTACTCTAAATTGGTATATTTGGACTTGATTAAGGCTAGGAATGGACCTAGTATGTTGCTTGATTAATTGATCAAGAGCTTGATAAGTTTAGATTGTTAA
>JANIIA010000003.1:15565431-15591521 GCA_027478495.1 Erythroxylum alaternifolium
ATGAGTCTTTGAGCTTAATTGATATATTTTTTAGGTAACTTGATGAGTTTGTTAGTGTTTCAGGATAAACGGTGAAGAACAGAAAAGATTCGAGGAGTTTTTGGACCAAAGGCATAGCCCACGATCGTGGCACAATAGGCCACGATCTTGACAGACAACAACGAGCTAGAGTAGCCAGGCCACGATAGTGATAGAGAGCTTCCATTCAAGCCACAATTGTGCACATAGGATCACGATCATGACAGAAAGGCTTGGACACTGGCCACGATCGTGGCCTGTGTAGGGCTGAAGCAAAAACTAGAATTTCGCAAGATTTTTCATACCGTTTCAACCATAACTTTGACCTAGAGTGCCCAAAGTATAAATAGAACATGATGGGACAGATGCAGCAACTGGGAGAACCTGAATAGAGGGCTTTCACATCAGCCACATCCTGAAAAAATCCTAGAGAGTTTTGAGAGATTGAGGAAGAAGACGAAGGAAGAGAGACAAGGAGACAAAGCTTGACGCGATGTACTTCCCGGAACAGGTGGTTTCCCGCTATTATTGTCTCTATGATCCATTTCAATAGTAGTTTCTATTTTTATTTCAATTTTGTTTATGTATGAAATTGGGATAATTATTGAAATTGCTATTTTTGAGTGTTGATTATTGTCTATACTCATCTTCTTGTTTTTAATTCTTGAGAATAATAAAGTTTAATTGGTTGTGTTTTCTTTTGATTTAATTGTGATTCAATTTCTATTCGTAATAATTCGAAAATAAACTGATGGGGTGAGCTGAGTGAAAATAATCAATTTACGCTAACGAGAGTTAGGTGAATTGATAGATAAAGGATTGGATCAAACCGGTAGAGTCGTGTAACAAGAGATCGAGTATAGATTCCCAATAGGTTAACAGACAACTTAGCACTAATTTAGGTTTTAGGTCAATTGCAAATCGAGAGATCGTGATTCCATAATTTAAATTAGGGATCATCAATTAGGGTTAAGAATTATAACTCGAGAGAGAGTAATTCACCCTAGGATCGTCTATACCCATTAAGTTAGTGATTGCATAATTGGTTAGGTTTCCATTAATTTCGAATTAATATCTCCTTTCTCTCACTTGGTGGTTTCTAGTTTAATTTCGAATTAGGTTGTATGATTGCTATTTTGTTTACACTTCGGCACTTTAATTTCTCATAATTTATTGTTGATTGATTTAATTTCTACATTAGTTATTTGTTTAGAATTATTGTCGTTTAGGACGACCTTAGATTTTAGGACTAGATTAGGCTTCCTCGTAAGGTCGACACCTCAGATACTACGCGAATGACCCGTGGGCTTGCATAATTTACCAAGGTTATAAATAGTAAAACTTAACACGTGTAACTTTGCAAATAGTAACCCAAAGGGAGTTCATTCCTTTTCCTTTACATTTTTGCAAATTTTTTATTAAGTGCTCCATTTCTTACAATTAATGTTACATTAGTGACAATGTAAGTTTTAAGTGTCGGGGTAAGGAATTGCTAATATGTTTTTAAGTTCTTTTTGGATGCTTTTAAGTCCTTTTTACATTTTTTATAAAAACAAAACAAAAAGAAAAACACTCTTTCTTTTTCAGTTACTTCTAGGAATATATAGTTATAATTAAAGAGTAGAATCAACTAAAAAATTTTATAGAAGCTTGGGCATGTAGTCTTGCTTTTGTGGTTAATAAATGTGTGTTTCATTTAAAAGAATAGTGACTAGTGGGTAGACATACGCTAGTGAGATTTTAATCTGTTAAACTAACACATTCATATTAGTCTCATTGTCTTTTGTTCATTATGGCTTTCATAACATACACACCCTAACTTTGCCTTGATTCTCTATTCAAGACCATAATTTTTTTCATATACAATAACACAAAAATAATTTAGATGTTCTTTATTTTATAAGCTACAATATTCAAATAGCCTACCAAATGACATGTTTATCCTATTGTTAAACCCCTTGAGCTTTATTATCTTTTCCTATTGTGTTAACCAAATTACGAGCCTTCAACTTAACAATTTTCTTACTTAAGAAATAAAACCTATGTTTGATGGTTGTTTTTCTCCATCTTCTCTCTAAACCCATCCCCTATAACTATTCCACCAAATTCCCTTGATCGTGTTCCTCTTGTTGATTACCTAACTAACCACCTTCTCCACCTTATTTGCTTCTCTTCTACTCTTAGACTACCTTTTATCTAGTTTGAAGTGGGTTTTTCCTTTTAAGGCAGTCTACCTTTATTTCCCGCCTAGCTTGAGTCCTGACGATTTACCATGACTAGTAAAATGTCATCTGGACCCTCCTTCTCCACTTTGTCCATTGCAGTTTCTTTTGAGTCGCTTTTGGAGCATAAGGATTTCCCTCTTTTCCCCTCCTTACAGCAAGCTAACCCCTCACACCAGAAGGTCAAAAAATACTCATCAAGTGGGTTAATGGAGATCTATACTTATTTGGAGAACTCCACTTCATCTCTAGTATTAAGGTCTAATCTCCCCTCTTATTAAAGTGTTACAATGTGGTGTAACCAAATAGGGATCTTCCTTAGTAAGTTAACATTGGGAGAATCTAAAATGGAAGAAGTGGGGACTACAAAGCACTTTGACTATTGAAGATGACCTATTAATTTTTCAATTCTCCTCTGAATAAATGTTAATGAAGATCATAGATATGAGGCCCTAGCATATACAAGGTAAGCCTATCTTTTTGATAAAATGGGAATTTGGTTTTAAACTTGATAGATTAAAACTTAAAACCACTCCAACATGGATTAATTTTGATCAAATACCTCTAAAATGTTGGTCTTTTGAAGGGTTTAGTTATTTAGCTAATTACCTAGGGACTCCTCTAGCAATGTATGATAATACTACCAACATTAAAAGGGATGGATATACTAGAGTGTGTATAGAAGTTAAAGGTAAAAAGATGTTGCCTAAAAACATCCATATTATGAAGTTTAATGTTAATGGAGACCTAGTAGGGGGCATGATCAAAATGTCATACACTTGGAAACCTCACATAAAATATATTATTAAAGTCTATCCACAAGATGAGTGAAACTGAGGCTCCAAATACTTATGGGAATTCTAATGAAGAAAGGAATAAAGATTTCTTTACAAGCACTCCAGGAAACATTCAACAAGTTGAAGCAGGAATTAACAAATCCCTCATCTCAAATATAGGTTTTAGGGAGCAATCAGTGGAACTACCAAGAGAGTAATCATCAAAGTGGAGAAAGATTCTTGCAAAGGAAACTAGATAGATTTTAGTTAATAGCAGGTGGTTAGAAAATTTAAATGAGAGTTATTGTTGATAGTTTTGCAAGCTTTACTATTTATAGCCTTCAAAATATTACAAGTGCACAGGTCATGATTTGTAGTATGTGAAGGGTCGATCCCACTAGGATATGTGGACTAATCTAATCCTAAGTTATCTAAGGCTAGAAAATTAATAAAATAAAAATAAAACGGGAAAGGAAAGTAAACATAAATAATTGTCAACTATTAATTCACAAAATTAACTCAACGAAATCAAATATTGAGCACTAATAATTCAACAATAGGAAGTCACACAAAAGAATTTACCAAATTATGAGAGAGGAATTTATCCAATTATCAATGATATCCTAATCACTTTTGTGTTACTAGGATGTCGGTTCTAGACTATCGTAGGGTTGATTACTCTCTCACGAGTTATAATCACTAAGCCTTAATTAATAAACCCTAATAAAGTTGAGTCATTGAAATTGTTATCTCTCCATTAACTATCGGCCCATAACCTAGTCTGTTCTTAAGCGCTCTAATAAACTACCGGGTCTCGCACGGGATCTTTCTCTGTATAATAACCGATAAGGTTGATTACACAATCTATTAGATCACCTAACTCTCATTAACCTGACTCAATCATTTTGCATTTGACTCACCCTCTTGGTTTGTTACCGAAGCATGAAGATACAACAATCAATCACAACAACCAATCAAAATAACACAAAAATAACTAGATTAACATTAACTCAAGGTAAATTCCCGAAAGAAAGTTATAACATATTAATCAAACCCAAGTTCATAAACATATTTGCATTCATCATAACAATCAAGAAAATGAAAACAAACTAAAAGAAATACATATGGAATGGGGATCAGGATGCCTCAAGAAAGCACCAGCCATGAAGACCCACTTCTTTCTCCTCTCTTCCTCTTTCTCTCTCTTTTTTTTTCTCTCCTCTTGGAGTGTTTCCCAAAATGGTAGATTGGAGGCTCCCTTTTCAAGTCTCCTCTTTTTCTCTTTATAGTCTTTTCTAATTAGGGCAACTTTAGGGCTTTTTCCCACTCCTAAAAGGTTTGAAATGTCCCCAAAAATTAAAGTTCAGAATTAAATTCCAATTCCATAAACTTATTTGGGATTTAAGAATTGCTCTAGCTCACTCCTTTATTTTGTGGTTAGTAGTTTTACAAAGGCTGGGATCCAGAGATAAACAAAAGTTTCAATTTCTAGACATCTCTTGTCCTATTTGTGCCAACTGTCTTGAGACTCTGGATCACTTGTATTTTAAATGTGTATATCTATGAAATTGTGGAGACAACTTCTTAGCATATTTGATCTACAAGACAATAACCAAACCTAATGATGCACTCTCAAATAGGCAGTAGACTGAGATGGAATGGTAGAGGTGATCAAAATTTTTTCAAATCAGGATTTGCTATGTTAGTCCATTACATTTAGAGATTGAGAAATGCTAAGTTGTTTAGAGATCTTAAGGAATTTCAGTAATATAATTAGATGTGGTACTTATTGATGCTTAGGTTAACTTCTATGACATTTTCTTATACACAAACCATAACAACAGGATTTAAAATGAGATTGTGTGTATAAGAGTGTTAAACTATAAGGTGTACTTGTTGGATCTGTAGAAACATCTTGTGGTGTTGTATCAAATCTATATATTTAGGAGTTGCTATTTTGAAACTTTTTGTAATTATTTCTGTAACGCCCCAACATATACCCTGGAAGTATTATAGCATGTCTAGGGTGTATTAAGAAGTGAACATAATGAATTAAGTATATCTTAGTAAGACACATTATGGTACTTAATGTAAAAGACATAGGTTAATGGCTAATTTGTTCATTTTGGCATGGACATAAATACTTAGATGTGAAATATGTACGAGAAGTTTTGATATGTTGTATGCATTTATGAATGCAATGTAAGGGAAATTAGTAGAAGAAGTATCCAATTTGCTTATGGAATTTTGTTGTTTAAATTGGATGTGTTTTTATGTGCTCTTGCATGATAAGGCCAAAGTTAGTTGATTTAGGATGTGTACCTCACTAAATGGATAGCTTCTACTGAAAAATTTCTATAATTTGGCCATATCTTGGCCTGTAGACCTCCAACTTGGATAATTTCAATTGGAGATTAAACTAGAGAAATAGGTATAAAACTTTCATGAAGGAATCGAAATCTGATTATGCCTCTAAGAGTTTTGAATTATGTTTTGAAGTTGAGTTCTAGCCACTGTCCTTGTTTTCAAATAGCCTGTAGTTTTTGGGGTATAACTCCTTATATAATTGACCAAATAGCATGAAATTTACATCATTAGAAACTTAAGACATAAGGGAATGGAATAAATTGATAAGATTATAGGCCAATGTGGGAATTAGAGGAAGAAGAAGGACCAATATGCAATTCATAAAGTCAACTCATAGACCAATAAGATTAAAACATGTATGTCCAATAGAATTGTAACATATGGTCCAATAGAATTATAACACGTGTTCTAATTGGATTGTAACACATGCTCCAATATAATTGTGACATATGGTCCAATAGGATTGAAACATGTGTCTGAGACTAGAAAATTCATGAAAAGACATATAGAAAGGGGAGATGGACGACACTTTAACGACTTAACTTCACATTTTTGTCCTCTCTATTTTTCCTTCTTCATCCCATCATTTTTCACTTGGTGATTCAAGCAAAGCCAAAGGGGAAGGAAAGGAAAGGCATTAGAAGAAATACTTGGCCAATTTTAAGATTTGGGACTTCACTTAGTTGATTTATGTATTTGTGTATGAATGAATGGATATAAAGATTCATTTGGATGTGGAATTATTGCTAGGATGCTGCTTTGGTGTTATTTTGGTGTTACTTTGCATGAACTTAGTTGTATATGACAAGAGAGTATTATGTAGTGGAATTCTATCTAGGGTTTGTTTAAGTCAGTCGCATTGTTTAAGTCATAACTCAGCCTTAGACCTCCAAATTATGTGATTTTAGTTGCATATAAAAACTAAGACATATAAACAAAAATATCTAGAAGAGACTCCGATTTAATTTTGGCTTTATGACATTAAAAATTGGGATAGAAAATGGTGACTTGATGTTGCCCCTATTTTGGAGTAGCATGTGATATTTGGTCTATAACGCATGTGTTAGAAGTCCAAATGGCTTGATATTTAGTGTTTTGGAAGCTATAGAAACAAATGGACAAATGTCTAAAAGACCATGAGATCCATTTCTGACTTTTTCTATACGAATATTAAGGAACAACTAGACTCCATCAGGTGATTTATTCTTGGACTAATAGTTTGCCTATTTTTTAAACTACTTTTGGGTTTTAGCTCAAATTGCACTTTTTGAGTTTGTTTTCATTTTCAATTTTTACCGAATCTTATCTAAACCTTTTTGAAAATGTATCAAATTTTTCAAGCAACTAGAAATAAGAAATAGGACTTGCTATATGTGAATTGGGTAATTGAACATTGGAATTCAAGATTGAGTATAATGCATTCCAAAGAAAACTTACATCTACGTAAATGATTTTTTTGTGTATTTATTGCTCATATGTGTATAGTATGATTATAAAAGTGTGATTTTGACATCCTTATAATGGTGATAAGTTATGAATTACATGTATGAACACAAATACATGTTTTATGACTTGAAATGTATGTCATATGATTCGTTAACAAATGAATCGTGAAATTTGCAAATGGTTAAAGGAAATGTTATAGTGCCTACTCTATTGTTTTGGTTGTGGATAGATAGGCAAGCCTATAGGGTTAAAGTGTAGCTGCTACAGTTTAACACCATCGATTTTCACAGTTTGATACCTTCTAGTATTCACAGTTTGATATCTTCAAATATTTACGACACTCATTATCTACACCCACAGAAATGTGCAGGCTTAACACATAAAGGAAACTTAACAATCATAAATAAGATATACAGCATGACAACATGAATAATTGGTATTGATGAGCATTTTTATTGGTTGTAATGATGAATTGTAATGATGTGAAATTATGTTGATAATTTGTATCAATGAGCATTGAATATCAATATTTAGCTTATAAATGCGCATTTTTGGTATATGGATAATATGTTGAAGCATATTTGCATTATGTACTTCGCTTAAGTATGTCATCATTGTTTACATGAGCTTTGAATATCAATGTTTGGTTCATGAATGTGAATTTATAGCATATGAGTTGTGATAGTTCTGAATGTGTGTGCTTAGCAGATGACTGCTGTGAGTGGTCATCCAAACTAAGTATTTTTCCCATTAAGCTCTCAAGCTTAGCATAGGTGTTGATCCGTGTAGGTCCAAGTTGTAGGACTAAGGTACAGGGAACATCTGCAAGGATCAAGGCCAACAGATAGAAGAAAAAGTACTTTTGTAATGTGTTTTTAGTTACAGACGATTGCACATGTAATGAAGAAAGGAGATGGTATGTTTTCTTTTGGATTACCATGTAAATGTAAAGATGTATTCCTACCGTTAAATGATAACATTAAGCGTTGGAGAATTTTGTAATGTGTATATGTATAGCATTGAATAGAATTATATACTTTGAACACATGTACAGGAATTTAATTGCTATTTATGTAGATGGTTGTAGGTTTCGTATAGGGGTGTTACAATTGCATTGTAATTAACTTTAATAATATTATATTCTTAACCTTTAACAATCAATCTTAACTAAGAATCATAAATAAACTTATGTTAAATCATAAATAAACTTATTCCATCAACCTAAAGTAACTAGTGAGAATAACAAGAAATTTAAAAATCTAAACCTAAAACACATTAAACAAATAACTTTAAAAAAGAGTTAGTTAAAACATTAAACCTAAAGAAAATAAAATAAAATTATATTTTCAAAAATTCACCCTCTTGTACTTAAACATAACTTCGTCCTTAATGTTAAACAATTAAGATAATGAAAGCAATTGTGAAAGACAATTAAATTTAAAAAAATCTCCCTTTATCCATTCCTAGTTACTATGGTCAAATCCACAAAAGTACATCACAAAAATATCTACAAAAGAAATTAAATTAAACATTACTAGGAATAAAAATTAATAAAACTAAGGTTATGTTACCTCTCAACAAGCTCCTTTTTAGAAGTTCTTTAGCTAGATTTCTTACTCAAACCTTTTATCTTGAATATGTAATTAGAAGCTTGCTTTAACTCTTCTTCAAAATTCAGGCTACCTAGCTCCCTCATTCCATTAGGATTAGGTTACCTTATTCCCCTTCTTCTCCTTGTAGGATACAGAAGCCTTCTTCAATTAGCTATCAATTACTCCTAGAATTTCTTCTTGTTGAAAGAATATGTGATATTCTTTGGAATGTACATAAGAACAAACATATCTTCCTTTTCATCCATTTCAAATATGCTCAATTATAGAATCAATGTCATAATCGGTTAAGGTGTCTTTTGTTCCAAAATAGTTCCTATTATAAAAGAGACAGATGTTGATTTGATTATGTCTAAATCATCCTCTAACTCAAAACTAATGTTGATTTTTCATGTCTAAATCATATTCTAACTCAAAACTATGACTGATGTCAGATAAAGATGAGATTGGTATCAATTTGCTTCTATTTATCACTACTCGTCCATTTCCTTATCCTTGGCTAATCTTGGCACTTATTTCTTTTTAACATTTTTAGCATCAAATATTTTGCCACTCCTAAGTGGAATGGCTATACTTAATCTATTAGTTTTACCTTTATATTACTAATAATTTTTCTCTAATCTCTTTTGCCTACCATCTCGGCTATTTAGTTCACTTGGATCTGTAAATTGTTAACAAATGCACAATTAGATTAAGTCATCTCTTCGACTTGATCCACTTGAGATGTAAAATTTTCCAATCTATCCAATTTTGCATTGACAGAAGATATAAATTACTTAAGCATCTATTCTTTATTCAAGTCTTCCATCTCATTGCTTTATGAAGGTGGTTTTTGTCAAAATTGAGGTCATTTTTACTACCCAATTGATCCCATTTATCTTCTTACTAAAATTTATCGCTCCTCTCAAAATAAATTTGGATGGCTTCTCCATCTCAAATTATAAATATTGTAGAAAGGGTCATTCATGCTAATTCTCCCATAGGCAACTATATAAATTAGGTCATTCATGCTAATTCTCCCATAGGAAACTATATAAATTATCACATTCGTACTAACATGAGTTAGGCCCCGCATTCATGCATACATGGAAAAGATGCTCATACATGCCATAATGATAACACACCTCCTTGTAGGTCATGACATAGTTTAACATCTTTATATGATTTAAAAGATCAACAACTTTTGAGTTACCATAAAAATGCTTTATCATGATGTCAATTCTAAAGTTGCCATATAGGAAATCCAAATAAAATTAAAAGAAAGCTAAGTTTAATAAACTAGTCAATATATAGTACCTGATAACAAAGTCAAAATTTTGGTTAAATCTATTTACAAATGTACAAAATTAATTGTAAGAAGTTATTAAAATTAGAGTAATCGATCTCACGAGGACTATACTACTATATTAATTAATCTTAGTTGAACAATAAAACTAAAGAAACAATATCTAGTGGAGGAGAATGAAGTTGCTAAACTAATGAAAGTAAGATAATGAACAAAAAATCAAGGTAATCAAACATTAGGGTTTTAGGATTCACTTAAGCAAATTTCTAATCATTATGCAAGATTAATTATCTAGGTTAAAATAGCAATTAATTAAAAGTATTTATTTTCTCTTAAGGTATGCAGGTGTATCTAATTAGGTAACTACTACCTCTCGATATATAATTTAACATAATCAAAATTATAAATCTTAGTTAATCTTTTCGTTATCATAATAATCTATGATACTTTTATCCTCTGGATCTAATGTATTTATTCTCTTAGTACACAGATCATAATTCACCTTTTAGTCCTTCTTACAATCCCTAAGATTGAATTTATGCTAATCAAACATAAATCTAATATTAAAATCAAAGAGAATAAATTCAACCAACAAATAATCAAATAATCTTTTGATAATTTAAAGATTCATCATAAGCTACATCCCTAATCTTAGCTAGAATTTCAACTACAGGACATAACGAAAATCAAATTAAATCAAGACAATCTTAGCATAAAAAAAAAGAAGAGAACGAAAGAACTATAAGAGTTGTCACAAGCTCCTCCAATCTTATTCTAAATCTTTGATGTTTAAAAACTCTAAACCTAATAACTTACTAATAAAGCTTTTCGTTGGCCTTTAGAGTCCCTTACAAGGAGTCCTAATAATGGTATTTATAAGCTAAGGTTACATAAAAGAGTTCTAAGGTTGTTAAACTTATAATTATGTGCACCTTTGACTTTTAAATCATGAGTTCAATGTATGTTACACTTTGTTACTAGTGTAACTTTTGTTCTAAAACTTTACAATTGAAAATATAAAGAGTCTAGTGCCAGTTCCAATTCGCATTTGGCACCAATTTTGTTCTATACAAATTATACAACCAATATAGGTCCAACATAAGCATGCGTCGATCTTGTGTTGCCCTAATTTTGCACTTTTCTATAATTTTTTTGTCATCTTCAAGCTAAAATCAATATTTAATGTCCTGACACAAAATAATTGTCCATCAAGATAGTTTTCAAATGAATCCAATATCACCTCAATTGAATAACTATAAAGAAAATTACACTCAAATATGTGATTTTCACTCAAAACCAACATCTACAAGATAACAACAACAACAATAACAACTAATTAATGAAAGCCCCGCTGATTGCAAAGTCTAGAGAGGTCTAAACGTATACAACGTTACCCCCTAACACCTATAAGATAATAAACCAAATATAGGAAAACATCGTATATTTCATATAAAACAGGTTATAAAGTTGCTAAATCATAACTAAATTTAGCCCCTACAAACATGCAAAATATGGACTGTCATTAGAGTAGGATGGTTTTGCATACAGAAGGTCAATTTCAAGAAACTGACATAACTGAGAGATGTAAAATTTTGATGTTTGTGGGTCAAAATAATGGTAACCATTGTGAATGGGAAAGTAACCTGTACAAAAATAATGTGTTAATTTAGGGGTAAATTTGTCAATGTATAAACCAAGGAATGAGAAACAAGTACAAAAAAAACACTCAGAGATGGAGAGGTTAGGTTTAGTAAAACAACAAAAATAAAAGTCCATATGATGATGGCGATTAAGGACATTAATGGGAAGGAGATTGATAAGGTAAACAATGATATAGAAGCCTTCAAATCAAAAAGACCTGGTAGGAGAAGCATGAAAAGGCAAAGTGAGACTGATTTTAGTCATATGAAGTATTTTGAGTTTAGTAAATTTATTTTATTAATATTGAGGTATATGAGAGAAAAAAAATATAATAAGAGATGTTATAGGAAGTAAGGTAATAACTAAAATATGCCTTGGAAGAGCTCTTGAGTTCCAACACTAAAAGGTTTTGATGGTTGTTAAAAATAAATTTTTGGTCATTGCTTTAAATTGACAAGAATGATCAATTACTTGATATTTTATTTATGTGAATGGAATAATTTAAGAATACAGACAATAATAGTCGATAAATAATAAAACATCATCAACCAGAGTGAGAAAGAGATAGAAAGGCTCCCCAAATATCATTAAAAATATAAAAAAATTAAATACAAGTACTTTTTTATAAAATCCATGAATTGTAATAATGTAGGTAAAAGACAAGACAAATTATAAAATATTTTGTTACAAAGATGACCGAAACGTTTATGTCAAAGATTAGAAAGAACATGGTGAGTTATGAATATGACAAGATTAGTGGAAATATGATAAAATCTTCAAAGGATATAAGATTATCAAGGATGCTTTATGCGAGAAGTGATATCTTTGTTTTGATGTCCTACATACAAACGAGTTAAATTATATTAAACAAGAATAGTCTTTAACAAATTTGGCAATGAATAAAAGTTTAGCTTATAGCTGTGAAATAATTAAATATCAAAAAATACAAAATGGTTTGGGGTATTTAGTTAGTGTTCATATAGCAATAGAAGGGATAGGTAAAATATTGCTATTAGCAATGAACACTTGATTTGGACCTTGATATGATGTTATAAACTCTATAAATTGTGAACTAGGATTCGTACGAGAGATTGCACCGCTGTCAAGTAGCCATTTAGCATTATTTAGCATTATTGTTGGAGGTAAACTGAGAATTATCAAACTGAGATTGGAAATTTATAGGAGAGGACGCAACAGTGATGGTATTTGGTCATTTTAGGGACTGAATTAACCATTTGTAAAATTTGATTACTTGAATCAATAGTAGGCAATGATACGTACCCACTTTTTACAGGTTTAGAAGGAGGAAGTCTGAGTCAATTTTATCAAGAGTCATCTATATGCGGCTAAAAAAGACTAGGGCTAGATGGGTTTGGTGGAGAAGGGTTTTAGATTTCCAGTTGTGTCTTGCAAGCTGGTCTATGATTAGTACCTGACCTAATTTTAAGAAGAAAAATTCTCAAACTTTTTGAATTAGGGTTGAGGCATTGGGTCTGTCTAGAGCCTCCATATCCTATTCTACTGCTACAGTGATGACATCCAAGGTTTTAACCATGAATGTTGGTGATAGCGAGGATCATTTCTAACTTAGTAATAGCGGATGCGTGGAAGACTTGAACCTCTACTTATGGTTTAGAAGTTCTAATTGGAGATCAGAAAACGTCAGTGCAACGCGAGATGATCAAAAGTCCTGAGGAAGGATTCGTAGTCTGAAGCCAAGACATTGAGTGTAAAGAGGATGGGATCTTCTTCTCTAATGCAATGTCCAATTGCGACTAACTCTTAAACAATTTGAGAGATTCCATCAAGATAACTAGTTATTAACATATCTCCTTTAACGACATTATGAAGGCGAAAGTGGAGTAGTGATCAGCATATAGTAGACTTTTGAAGGGAATACTTTTCTAAAGTAATCCAAAGGTTATCAACAATTGTCTAATTGAGAAATAAGAAGGTAATTAAGAGTGAAAATGATATTAAGAGACGACACTTCTGAAGGGTTTTGAGGGGGGATTGGGGAGAAATTAGATCATATTCAAGTTAGCTCATACACAACTAAGACATAATCTTATCTCAACATAAAACTTTAAGGCATTAACATCGGCCCGTTACAAGAGGATCCACTCGGATTAGACCAACTCTCCCTTAACCTATCGCTTATAGGACACCATTTGAGTCACTTCATGAATCAACCAATCATCTAACCAAAATTCATGAATCTCTATTCATTAGATTTGATCAACCTAACTCTGATACTAATAAAGAGTTTTGAGGGAGACTGAGAAGAAATTAGACCGATTCTAAGTGAATTCATATACAATTAGGATATTATATCTCAACTCAAAGCGATAAGACAATAAGTTATAAGTTATCCTTATGTCTCTTTCTGATGTGGAATTACTTTATTAGTGAATTTTCTACAATTTCACTAATCAATCTAACTTTTACTAAGTTAAAAATGGTAAGATGGGTCATCCACATACCCAAACAAAAAAAAAAAAGAAGTCATATGTAAATAAATAGACTTAACTGGGTATTTTCATTTGAGAAATTTATGATTTAAGGTCAGAGTGATAAAATTGGTAATATGTATAATTGAGATATTTGTAGTGCGAAATATTGCTGTTATTACGCTGATAATTACAAATCGGTGAATGTGTTTTCGTTGGTGTAAAATGGAGGTTAGGTGTATTTGAGTATACATCCTAAGTAGAAAAAACAAAAAGGACTAGGGTGGCTCATTATACCATAATTTTTAAAAAAATTTAGGTCAGAAAAATTGTGGTATCCATTATGTAATTTTCAGCAAATAAGATACCTTAATTTACACATGAATCAATTGGAAAAAAGGTGCTAAAATTAAAAAAAATAGCTAATTTGCAAGATAGAGTTGACTGTTATGTAATTGCTATTATTATTAACATTCCAATCCATAGAAAGTAGTATTTTAATTACTTTACAATGGGACGGAATTGAAGTTCGATGGAAAAGACGGCAGATCGAGCCTATTTCCATAAATTAAGTATGATTAATTACTTGCCAACGTAAGAAACTTGTATTTGGACTAGGCAAACAAAAATAAACCCATTCTGAGTAGGATAAATTTATTGAAGACTCAAGACTTTAAGCAATGGAATTTCGTTTCCATTCTAAGTCTATCCACATCACCTCACATGTGTCCTCTCGCGTGCCATGTAAATAGTATGATCAAATTACAAGTTGTCTTTGCATGCATCGAGATTCTGTGGACAGGTGTGGCTCCAGATTTCCTTTAAGCGGCGTTTTTCAATTTCAACACGCAAATTGCCCGTGTATTTATTTAGCGAATTACCATTAAACATAATTAAGATGTATGAATCCGAGAGCTATAGCAAATGTAAGTGAATAAATCAAACGGCCAACAAGCATTTCCTGACCCTTCCTAGGGACGATGTATTGGTCTGAATGGTGGAATTACCTGGGCAATTCATTAATCACTCACGAAATCTAAAAGCAAGCTGGACTTAGATTAACCTACAGCAAATTGGAAACACGACTTGTTTGACAACTTCTAACTTAATGAAAAGTTGGCTTCAGGTATTCCGAAACCCAGATGCATAGGCATGCACAAGATCTGGGTATTGGAAGATATCATCCAAAATGGTGTCTTGACCCACCTGAACATTTTCTGGCAGCTCATTACCGTACACGACCGAATGCGAACTTCCTCCGTTGAAGCTCTCAAACGGTCCTGTTCCTCGATAGTAGTCAAGACTTTGATCAAAGTACTCATTTTTTAAGAACTTCTCGTTCTTGTTAATGCTCCTAAACCCATGTAGTGACTGGTTCACAGACATATCTGATGCTTGTGTAACCATTGAATCTCTGGGAGAAGGAATCGAGCTTTTAGAGGAGTTGATGTTTTCAGAGGAGGATTTTGGAAAATACCCTTGAATGATCTCTTGCAACAAACCAGAACCAGCCGGTTCTTGCGGGAAAAACTCCATGTAATTCTCTTGGCCACTTGTCTTATCATGGCACCTAAATGCATCATCCAGAAGATCCTCCTTGAAATGAGGAGATGTAGCAGAAGAGCTTGTAAACGTGTCAGATATATTAGGACCACTAGAATTACAACCTGAAACGTTGACATAAGAGAACTGATCACACAAAGGTTGATGATGTTGATGCTGATTGTGCAACAAAGGGCCTGGTGATGAAGCGTTGAGAAAATCCTGAAGTAGAAGCATGTTAAGAGCAGTACTCCTTTGTGGAACAGAGAAGTCTCTGACATTATTGGTATTAGCAAAAGATGGCAGAGATGGCCAATTCGAAGAGATAGTACTATAATGACGGTCTCTGATAGAGGGCTGCGATTGTTTTGGGAAGTTAAACGGAGGGTTATAAGAATCATGAGTTGTGGAGTGAGGATCATGAGAAGTTGGGTACACGAAATTGGTTCGGGCTTTGAGACCACGCATAGCTCGGGCAGCACAATCGTAGGCACAAGCAGCTTCCTCAGCAGTGTCGAAGGTGCCAAGCCAACGCCTTTCTTTGGACTGTGGGTCTCTTATCTCAGCTGCGTAACGACCCCATGGCCTCCTTCGCACTCCACGGTACCTCATGGTCGTTGTCACTCCAATACTGCCTCCACTTTCCTTCAGTGAGCGCTTGTTCGTAGCACTGGTAGCGGTGGAGGTGGTGGTGGTCGTCGTGCCCATCTTATGGTTCTCAATAATAGGATTCTGAAGCTGATTATTAGCCTCCAGGGCGTGTGTTGACATCCCATTAAGCCTCCGAAGTGCGTCTTCCATTTGAGAACGATAAGTCGAGAAAAAAGTGAACAGATGAATACAAAATCAGTTTTAAAGACTTTCAGGGTTTGACAATAGGCCCTGGAGGTGTGGTATATTTATAGTCGATGCTCAACCCTCACTTGTAGCATGTAGAGGCTTAGACGAGCACTAGAGAGCAACTGACATGCAAGATGGCCCACATATGCACAGTTTCCGTCATCACAGTGTTCAAAACATGGAGAAGAGTGTCACTATATACGCTAACGACTAGGATCTTCCCCCGGGCCACTAGTTCTCCAACGACACAGGATTGAGACTATTTCTTAACAGGGACAAGTAGGTGTCTTGTTGTTACTGTTTTGTTTCTAATTCCCTTTTCAACATTCTCGATTTCTTTGTGCAAGCACGGCAGCATTGTGAAGCGTGCAAGCATGGCAGCATATGAAATTTTGCCCTCTTAGAAGAGTCAAGTGAAATTATAAATTTTATACAATTTAACATATTAATTTTTTGTAGTCTCAGAAGGGTCCAGTAAAATTTTAAATCCCATACAATTTAATTTTGAGTTTAATAGTTTTCCAAATTCAAATAAACTTTGAAGTTTATTTTAATTGCACAGTTTATAACTTTCTGAAAAAAATTAACTAAGATATAGAAATTAGTTGTTACAAACTGTTAATTAGTATATAAAAATTATTCACATTATCTTGAATCATAGTTACAAAACTATCTCCCAATGTTAATTACAATTAATTTACATATAATTTCGATCTCTTTCAATGCTTTTACATTTATTATTTTAATCTAAATTTATATATTTTTTGTTATATCCAATGAATAGTCAATTCATGGAGGAACTATATTATTTCATCTAATTAAATCTTTAAAAAATTTTAAGACTAGAATGAATTATATGCTAAATTGAAGGATCAAATGGAAATATCTTTTAAGGAATTATTTTATGGATGTTGCCAAATGTGACATGCCCTTCCTTAGCTAATCAACTTTGTCCATTTTCTTTGTGAACATTTTGAACCGAAAATCAAAAATAAAATTGACTTCGAGCAATTGGATTAGTAAACTTGCTGTCTATTGTTGTAAATATCCACCGAATTATCCTCCCATATTCAAAAGGTGACTGTAAAGGAAAAAGAAGATGGGTTCTTTAAGAAAATCTAGCATGGCTCCACGACAAACCTTTGTCTAAACAAAATAACATGAAGAATTGTATTTGTACCCACAGGCCCCATCTCTTCGGATATGTTAGGCTACTAACTTGATAGAGTAACAAGAGATCTTTTAGCTTTTCTATGAAATTGATGATTTTAGGAGCCAAATGCTCTTGCCAGCTGTGACCTCTATAGCAGAGTAATTGCATTCGGCTATTTCCAAGAGCAATCAAGATGGGGAAGTTGGAGGTAGAAAATACAAAGGCGAGGATTGTGGTTTGGCTTTATGCAGTTATGATTGATGTGAGCATCGTGGATCGAAGATTTTAATGATAAAGGAGTAATTATAGCCTTCTTTTCATACGTCCTTTCCTTGGAAATTATAGAAAAAATCAAGGCACGTTCTCACTTTTTAAGTCCCTTTCCACGTATCCCAACATTAAGAAAGAGTCAGACTTTCCAGGCAGAGGAGATAAAAGTTGCTTTGCTTTTCAAAAATTTTCCCTACAGGTTTGTCTAGGGAAAGTTGAATGACATACCATACATACTTTCTTCTTATTCTGGTAGTTTGTAAATCATATCATTCTGAATGATTACACTGGCGGCGCTCAGAAGTTGTTCCTCCCAATTGGGTTTCTGTTACTATCCCTTTTCATTTTGCCGCTTCTTGAACTTAATTCATGTAGGAACATATTCTGTAAGGCCTCTCAATGACTGTTTCTGTAAATGGTTAATTAGTCATGGTTTAGGGTTTCAGAAACCAAGGTTTTTTTTAATGCTCACATGGACTTGTCTGTGTTGTATAGGTGGGTCTTTAATCAATGGGAGGTTTTAGATAGGTTCTGTTGGTAGCTAGATGGTGACTAAAGTTGTTGCTGGCTAGTGTACTCTTTTGGGTCAGAGAAAAATGAGGAACTTGTCTACTAACCTCGATACTTCTTTTCGTTCTAAGTATTCTCATTCCTCTAACTTGATCATTGGATTACAACTGTTAACTAGTCTTCCTTAGGTACTCCCGTTACTTTCCGAATCAAAGCAATCCAGAGCATTGAAGATTAAGAAATACACTGAATTGACAACCATATTTTTTTATTCATAATAAATTTATTCAATGATAAGCGAATCGCACCTAAAATAGAAAAACATATACTTAAGATACAACGTTTAAAATCACCCTTCCCAGAGATTTTGCCCATTCTGTAGGATACCTTCAGATCAAGCAAAAGAACTCAACCCTCCTTTGGTAACCTTATTGCTACTTCAAGACCAGAAGATACTCTAATGAAAGTTTATAATTTTCAGCAGGAGTAGCTAGTGTAAGTATATTTTTAGTCGATCATTACTACACTTAGGCTTTCGTACCAAGCCTAATATCCAGAGGATTTCGTGATCAAGAACATGCAAGTATCATACAAGCCCATGCGCGCATGGATATCTGATAGAATCCCAGCAGTCAGTTTCCTTCAACATCCAGTTATATATCAATCACTTGATAGAACTAGTAGTTGTCGTCATGTTTAAAGAAAGTTGACCCTAAAAATAATACATGAGAGAGAGACAGAGAAATGGCGGTGAAGAGTTTGAAGAAAGGCTGAAAGTGAAACAGCAAAGATTTTTAACGACAAGAAGAGATATTGTCAGAAGCAAATGGATCGAACAGCGATCAGGTTATTTTTCCTTTTTTCCAGTGGAAATGCTGGCACGCACGAGAATGTAAAGTATGTATATGTCAAAGAAGTATAGGGGATAATAGGGAATGTCTTTTAACACTCTTTATACATGTCATATCAACGTATAGGATCTACTGCTCGTCTCTGTATCTTTTCCTCATGGACGTGAGAAGAGAAACGAAATAATCCTTTTTTCCAATTCCGAATTTCTCGAGAAAATCGATGCGTCAATAGATTTTGTCTTTATTTGTAATAAAAGGCCGACGCAACTCAATCTCGGGTAATGTATATCTTTTGATAAGAAAAAGGTCATGGGCCCGAAGAGGTTGAAGAGAAAGGCAAATTCTTCTTTACAGTTCATAGTTGTTTCATCCGATTACGTTAAGAGATTTCGTAAAACAAAAGAAAGGATATGCATTTGACTTGGTTGATGTTATTAATTTTGCAGTAACAATAAAAAGAAAACAAAAAGAGTATTAGTAGAAAATCTAATTAAACTGTTAATAATCTTGTAAGTAACTTGTTTTAAAATAGATAATATAATGCTTAGAATACAGAACAAATATACAATTTTACATTTGTTCCAAATTTGATAAAAAAAGTTTATTTGATCAGTAGAGACTATTTAGTCAGCATATAAAATTAGTTAAGAGTCATGTTAATCACAAATCAATAAACCATTGAAATGAAAGAAAAGAAAAACGAATGATCTAGTATATGTGAGTTGGATTTAGATCTAATTGAATGTCAAGTTCCTAATTTGCACTATCATATTCAAAGATAAATAAAAATTTTACAATTTTCAGGTCAATATCCCTAATATATTGATACAAACATAGTTGATGTCTAATAAAAATGAGTATAATTTAAAATGTGATAGAAATACAAACGTAAAGCACAAATAAGTGGCTAATTTGTTAGTGAAGTGAAAGCTTAAAGATTTTTGGAGACTTTCTTTTCCAATTTCTTTAACGTTTTGGAGGAAAACATGTATAATGTCTAACGGTTCCTACAGTGACTCCGCTCACCAGCCTTACACACAACCAAATAGTAGAGTTCTGACATATGAGCATGATGTAACCAAGGAGCTCTAAAACTTTCATTAAAATCCACACAGCAACAACTCTCTTAGGGTTCGTACACCACTGCCATATCCAGTTCAATCCTTTCTTTTCAATTGCTCAGAAGATGCGCTTTTAGGTTCTTTCTTTAATCTTTATGCCATTTGAGGCTCGAACTTAAGCCAAGTCTCCGGGATGGGGGACTATTGCCAAGTCTCTGCAGATATGGTCGCTTCAAATTAAATCTTAAGCATTGGATTAATTATCAAATACGCATTACATCTGATTTATCATTATATTCCATGTTTCTTGACGTGGAAACTGAAGGGGCAGCTCATCAACCTGAACCTACGAGCAGTGGATTGGACTCCATGGCAGAGCAAGTCAATAGATAGAGTCCTGGGAAATCCTAGCAATTGCAACCCTTAACCAACAGTAAACTTTATTCCCTCCGCAGCTCGATATAGGAGGTTATTCCAAGAGCCATCCATCTTAGTCCGACCCTTTTCAAGATCCAAAATTGTCCAGGCAAACCCTACAGGTCTAAGAAAACTATGTCTAAACTCATACATGCAATTAAACTTAGAAGAATTCAATGTAATGATATCGCCAAATCTCCTGCTTTGGAAGAGTGATAATGGGGTATTAATTCTCACACTATCCAACTCTGACAATCAACAGAAGTTGATGAGTTATTGCCCACTTGGAACTTGATATACACAACGACAACTATGTAAATGTCCGTACTCTCTAGCCAATGTGTAGTACACACGTGGCTGTTGCACTGTTTAACATGCCAGATAAATCTTTGGACGAGACTAGTATCAAGTATGGCTGTCGGGGCTTCACTCTCCTTCTCGGGGCCAGGGCCAACCACAGGCGTACGTTTCATTTGTAATGCAAGTTTTAAACACAAAACCCACGAGCACATGCTAGTAAGGATTTTCTAGCTTTATATTTCCAGCTTCTTAATCAGACTAAAAGTGTCTGATATGGTAATGATAAAGCTTTTTTCCTGGACATGTCTGCGAGACTGCGAGAGACAAACTCTGCTTTTGTGTGCGTGCGTGTAAAGAAGTGAGCACGCATGGAAGCTAATCGCAGCTAAGATTGGTGTGCACCAACATTTGTAGTTACTGCACCTATCCTACCAGTCTTCTTTGGCTCTTTCTTGCTGTTTTCCAGTGCGTATAGATTTTTAATTTTCACAAGAATCAGGATTATACTAAATAAATTCGTCAGGTTGGTTCTTCATTAATATAAAAGAAGCACTAAGTTAGGATCCAGGGCTGCGATTACAATTTCATATAAATTACAAAACCAGCAATCGTAATGGTCTCTATCTATCGTACTAGCTGCAAGCTGTAATAGAGTACTATAGCAATGTATGTTTTTCACAATCAACCATTTAAAACATTTTTGTGAACTAACTAGTTCGGTAAAAAAGTGACTAAGATTTTCCATGAAATATACTGTTAAGCTCTTGTTCCTCGGAACCAGCAATATATCTATATGATCTGTTTTCGCTAGATATTACTATAACGTGATCTTAAGATAGTACAAAACAACTGTTTTTAACTTTACATGACGATACATAAGAAGTTTGAACTTAGCCAGACGTAACCTCAATGAGTTAACCTACTTATTTTATTGAGCATTTAATAAGATTCAATTATGATGAATGAACTAAAAAGCACAGTCTTGACTTTTTAAGTTTTTGTTTGTTTGGTAAGAAATAATAAATTTAGAATGAAATTTAAATGATTTTAAATTTTTATTTTTAACAGAGTGAGTACACGAGGAAAAAGATAGAACAGTATTTTTGATTAAGATATTATTAAAAATTATCGGGATATTAATTTTTATTGAAATATTATTATCAAAATTATATATTTTTATATTAATTTTTAATATATTTTTATTTCAGTTCATTAAAGTTATATATCAAGTAAAGCAAATGTTTTAAGATTTTTAATTTTATTCTTATCATAAAATTATTTATAATTATTAAAAATTAATAATTTTGATTAAGTATTCATAAAAATAAAACATTTTTATTAATTATTTATAAAAATTATATGATAACTAAATATGAGTAAAAATTTTCTCATCATCATTCCTAATATAACATTACTTTTAATTTGTTTAATAACATTTTTAGTGATTACTTACCAAACACACATAATAGTAATTTTATTTCTATTATGATTTTTATTTTCTATTTTAATTCCTTTATTACATATTAACAAAGGATATGTAAAAGTAAAATTATATAACTTCTTACTGAAGAAAGTTTATAGATCATTATGTGTAGAGAGAGATGTCTATTTATCAAATTAAGATTAATATATAAACATTAAAGATAATTAACTATGAATAATGATTATTTTAAATTGATGTACATTAAATATCATTCTATAATATTAAAGTTATACATTATGTTTGCATATATAATGTAAAGTTAGTACATATATGTCAATATAAATATATTAAAATATTATATATATAATGTGTGGCCACACTCAACAAAATTTATATGACAATTTATAGTGAAAGTAACAAGAACTTTCAAAAAAAAACAAGAAGTTTTAAAAGTTTTAATGAAAATATATGTAAATAATATATATAATAAAATTATGTTCACCATAATTTGACGTGCAGTAATTTTAATAAAATAACTATAATTTTGGAATAAATATATTATATCAAATAACAAATCTTCTATAAAAATTGTTATTTTTTATAAAACGATATAAATTTATAAGTATAAACATATTTAAGAGTTAATACAACTAAAAAAGATGTATAATTTCAACCAATACATAGTATAGGCATACTGCTAAATTATTGAAACTTTTTTTAAGTATTTAAAATAGGAACTGTAAAGTTCCTGCTATTCACAAGTCAGATTTCAAAGATAAAGTTCTACCTTAGATTTTCATTAGACGCATACTTATATTAAAAAATGTATTTCTTCAAACTTGTAATTGGATACTTATATATGTATGATTCTTTTTGTAGAAGTTTCATAATTATGAGTCTTTATAAAAATAAGCGACATGTATATAAAATAAAGAAAAGGAAGAATGATAGTTACTTCAAGGTAAAGAGATGATAATTATTTCTATAAGAAAAAGAATGATAATTACTTTAAAATAAAGAAAATAATAATTATTTATACATAAAAAATAATGACAACTGTAAAAGTATCTTCAATTTATTATATATATATATATATATACTACATAATNNNAATTGATAAAAAAATATTCCATGTTACATAATTAAATATATTAATTTAACATAATAAATACTGAATAAATATTTTCTAAAGTTTATATACCTTATACTTTTTATACTTTAGTATTTAATTAAACTTTAAAATTTCTACACTTTGTTATGAAAATTGACCGAATTAGAGCAGGTTCTCAGCTAAATAGGATTGAAAAAATAGTGATGAAAAAATAAAAACATAGACGGGCAAGAAGAAGAAACTTCATTGTGAAAAATTTAATAGTTACAATCTCTCTCTATTTTACAAGAAGAAACACCAACTCTCTCAAAAAAATAAGAAAAACACTGTTTAAAATGTGGAGATTAAATTAAAGAAGAGAAGATTTTGGATGAATGAAAAGTGATACGGGAAGGCATATGTATAGTCCTCCCAAGCGCGTTTAACTAGCTGGGGACAAAATGTTCACAACTGATTGGCCTTCATTTTTCTTCTTTTTTCTTCATGCATTTTCTGAATTTGTGTAGTCGGTAGCAACCCTACGTAACTTTGGTTCAATCAGCAGCAACAATCTCCCGCTTGAAGATTTGATTGAGAGTTAATCAGATCTTCACACCATTCTTTCTTCCTTGCCATTTCCATATTTCTAATGTCTCCATCAACCGTAAGAGGATCAACACCAACATATGATCCCTCATATCATAATGTAACATTTGAGATCCCTTTAATGTATCTTAGGATGTATAACATTTCAATGCTTTCTGCCAAGATTTGCCATGTACCGTCTAACTATTCCTACTATATATGCAATGTTTGGTCTTGTACATATCAGAGCCAACATTAAGCTTCTCATTGCTGATTCATATGATAATCGAGACATCTTTATCCTCTCATCTTCACTGCTAGGATTCATATTGGAGGAAAACTTGAAACTAACAGGAAGTGGGGTATAAATTGACTTACAATTTTTCATGTTGAAGCGTCGTAAGATCTTCTTCAGATAATTCTTCTACGAAAGCCAACTCCTCCTGTTACTTCTGTCTAGATAAATTTGCATCCTTAGAATCTTGTTTTCTAGTCCCGAGTCCTTTATTTCAAGTTCCCTAACCAACTGAGCCTTTAATTTTATGATACAATCTTTGTTGGGTCTTGCTGCCAATATATCGTCCACATACAGCAACAAAATCAAGTCATTGTCACCAAACCTCTTGAAATATGCATAAAGGTCTGCATTTAGTCTGTTGTATCTAAGACTCATAATGAAGGAATCAAATCTCTTGTACCAACACCTCGGCGCCTGCTTTAGACCATACAGAGATTTATTTAACTTGCAAACCAAGTTCTCCTTTTTTGCTTCTTCAAAACCTCCTGGTTGAAGCATTTAAATTTATTCTTCAAGATCTCCATAAAGAAAAGCAGTCTTTACATGTAACTATTCTAGATGTAAGTCAAACCTAGCACATATTGCCAGGACTACTCGGACTGTAGTAAGTCAAACCATAGGGGAAATATTTCATTGAAATCAATCCCTTCCTTCTGAGCATATCCTTTCACCACCAATCTTGTACAATACTACTCCACTTGATCATCACAATTTCGTTTGATCTTATAGACCCAGTGGCTTTCCTTTCTTATAGTAGTGGCACAAGTTCCCAAGTGTTATTCTTATAAAAAACTTCAATTTCTTCCTGCATTGCTGTCATTTATTGAGATGCATCTAAACTATTCATTGCCTCTTGGAGAATTGATGGCTCCCTATCCTCAGTTAAAAGATAGTATGTAACATTGCCCTCTATAATATAGTCTAAATGCCAATCTGGCCACCTTTTTGGGCGATTTGATTGACAAGTCTATGGAGTTTCAGACTTTATTAGTTCTTGTACCTCATGCTTTTGTGTTGTTTTAGAAGAATCTGTCTAGGATTCCTTTTCTGCCTGAACAACAGTAATCTCTAAATCTTCCTTTGATGTGTTATCTATTGGGTTAGCCATTGATGCATGCATCATATGCATGCGAATGCAACGGAAGTGTCGGAATCTAGATTCCGACAACATGATAACCTGGAAAAACATAATCATACATGCATACATAGACATATATATAAGAACATGAAATATAAAACTTTTACCTTTTGTTTCTACTCCTTTCTTATTTCTTCTCCTTATTTGTGTTATTGCAAACACCAAACCCTTCCTTGATCACCTAAGAACACACAAAGAAGATGAAGAAACAATGTATAAGGATGATTTGAGCGCTAAACTAGATGAGTTCTAATAGATGCTCAAAATTATAGAAGATAGATCAAGAAGCTTGTTGCATGCACTTAGATTTATGTAACAATTGCATAAATTGCAATAATAAGACTCTTGATACTTCTCTCTCACTCTTGAACTCTTCTAGAGCCCTTATGCTCTCATTGGAGTGTGTAAGAAGTGGTAAGATCTTGTGTACATAAGTGAAGAACTCACTTATATACTCATTTGTGCCCTCTGTCACAATCGTGGCCGATAAGTGAAGAACTCACTTATATACTCATTTGTGTACAAAATAGGCTCGCTTTCGACCACAATCGTGGCCTACTTAAAATTAGTCATACACACTATATTTTTCATCCGATCTTTTATGCTTGTGACCCTTAGGTTCCTGATTATTTTAGGCACTTAAATTAACTCTTAATTCAAGCAAATCATAAAGGGTTTCATGATGCCAATTTTTTGGAATATAAGTGGATTAACACATGAACTCTTTGACAGTTAATTATCTAACTTATGAATATTTTCATAGACAATTACTGTGCAATTCGTCCTTTCACCATACT
>JANIIA010000003.1:15690948-15715618 GCA_027478495.1 Erythroxylum alaternifolium
AAAATTAAATATTTTTATTAATACTTTATTAATAAATATGATATGATATAAAATATTAAAATAAAAAATTATTTTTTATTTTTATTTAATGTATAATTATTATTAGTAATAAAATATTTATTTTATTTTTAAAATAAAATTTACAATAAAAGTTTAACTAACAAATTAAAAAATATTTGGAAAAAGAAAAGGGGTGGAGTGAGAGGCGGGAGAGGGGAGAGGGAAAAAATTTTAAAATTTTTGAAATTTTTAAATTAAAATTTGAAAATTTTATAATTTAGTCCCTATATTTTTCAAAATTTTCGATACTGACTAATATTTAGCTGGTATTTATAATATCGGCCAGTATTTAAACTCAATACCGAACCTAATATTTCAGTACCATTTTTTAATCGGTACGATACATATCGATCGGTACAGTACGGTATTCATATCAATGTGTCAACGACATTACAATTCTATTTTTCAATATATCGAAAGTTAATGAAATTCTATTTTCACAAAAGCTTAATACCAATGAACTTTATTTTCGTTCATGCTCAAATTTTGTAAATGGGACATGATTTACTCTTAACACCTGAGTGGTATGCTTCTAGCGCAGCTCTTGCTTTCATTTATTTTTTAAAAGAAAAAATTTCAAAGCAGCATCGTTTTTGTTATGTTTTTATTTATTTTTTAAAAGAAAAGATTTTAAAACAATGTCGTTTCGAAAAAATTGGGTTGGTCATGAGCTTGTGCGGGTTAATTATAGTCGTCTCGGACAGACCATAGTCATCTTATAATCCGACCAATCTGGGCTGAAAATAGACCTGATCGGGCCATTATTGCCATCACTAGTCCTGCTTAGTAACCCGCAATAATGCAATTTTTATTTCCTAATTTATGGTTGTTTGATTATTGATAATAGATAAAATAAGGAATTACAAAATTATAATGAATTCTAAATAATCCTAAATTTTTATCGTGTGAATATAAATAAGAGATAAGAGATATTATTAGAATATTATTAAGTTATTGTCAAGATATTGATTCTTATCATAATATTATTACCAAAATAATATATTATGATATTTTATATTAATTTATTAAATAATTAATTTATTTTGATTTATTGATAATTTTATTCTTATCGCAAAAATCATTAACAATCATTTAAAAATTAATAATTTTATAAATCATTAAAAAAATTTTATTTATAAAATATAAAATATTTTAATTAATTATTTACAAAATAAATCATATAATAACTAAATATAGATAAAAAATTTTCATTATTATTTTTAATATTTAATATCAAATATTAACATAACTATTAACTTTGTTTAATATTATACCAAACACTCGTAGTCAATAGTTTCATTCCTATTCTAATTTTCACTTTCCATTTCCATTTATATATTTTTTAATCATGATTCTTTCATTTTTGGTTATAAAATGAGACCTCAATGTTTTTGGTAGTACGAGTCTGGTGCCATTATCCCTGTTCAACGTGATTGACTTTTGTTATTTCACTATTCACAAAATTTAAGGTATATCACACAATTTCACCTTAAATTGAAATCTCTAACGTCTAACTAGTAACCGTTCTTTATCATAGTAACTCCAGTGTTTTAAATTATGCAAATATTCATTAATGCCTTGTTTGGTAATCCGTATATTGCATTAGGTATTAACTGATTCTATCAATAGTTAACTGACAGTAAATTATATTAACTGATTTTATTAGTAAATAATATCAGTTATCTATTTAAAGATGTTTTATAAAATTCATTGTTTAGTATTAATTGTGTTATGTGTAAAATGACTCAAGAACATGACTTAAAAAGACGATTTAAGTTATCTTGCTCTATTCTTAGCTATACAGTGATGATGCTTTCTTTTTTTATATTATTTTATTTCAAGAACTAGAATTTTTAACTCTCTTAGGATCTATTCCAAACTATTCTAGTTCTATTTGTTCCACTTTTGGATCAATACTACTCACTGTTGATGCTGACACATCATTTCCATATATTTTCCCCAATATACATCATTTTCTAAATACCATATTATTGAAGGTTATCCTAGAATTTTACCAAGTGCACAAAACTTATAAAAGTAAGACATTTTCATGTTTATCACCCTTCAATAAGTTCCTTTTTTTTTTGAAGTTTCATCATCTCTCACTTACTAAAATGACCTAATTATATGTGTCATATGACAATGCTATTGTCCTTGAAGATTACTTTAGACTTTTTATCAAATGCATGAAATTTATGAAAATCTAGTTTCTCATATTTGTCATCCTTCAATAAGCTCTCCTCGTTAAGTAATTTCATCTCTCGCTCACTGAGATAACCCAGCTACATACACCATATCTTGATACTATTATTTTTCTATCCTAAAGATTGAGAGACAATCAATGATCATATTATTGTAAATTCCCATTAAGATATAAATGTCATGCTGTAATTTTTATTTCATTACATTCGACACACCCTTTACTACCTTAAGCTACTAATCGTTACCATAAAACTTATACCCTTAACTATCAAGAGTACCTATAGAAATCAAAATTTATTGAATCTCAAGAATATGCTAGGCATTTAATATTCTAATGACTTCATTATGCATTTTGATCTGTACTAAACCATTTCCTTTAACAACATACTCTCTATTACCATCTAATCTGATAGTATCATCCCATTATTTAAAAGATCAAAACCAATCTTTATTAAAAGTCATATGATCAAACATGCCACTATCTATCACCCACCAATTTTTAAAATCAGATTTGCTTACAACCAAAATATCATTGCCTCTTCCATCCTCTTCACTGGAACCTTTTATAGACTACAACAATACTTTCTTTGTCATCTATTTTCCTTTTATTTTTCTTTTCTCCCTTATAGATAGTCTCTTTTAAAGTGTCAACTTCCTTTACAGTTAAAGCATCGAACAATTTTAGCCTTCAATTTAGAGCATGACTTACTCCAATTTACATAATCCCGTTCCTTGTTCTTACCTTTGTTAACATTCAAATCCAAATCTGATCTATATTTATATATGCTAGAGACATTTTTCTTTAATTCTTTTGATTGTATAACATCTTTTACATCACTAAAACAATAGTCTATATACCATGCAACATAATATTAAATTTTCTTCATATGAATTAGGTGAGGAATACAAAAGAATTATGACATGATTTTTTTCATCAATTTAAACCCTAATACCTTGTAAATCCAAAAAGATTCGATTAAAATTATCAATGTAATCTTTTCACCTGTGTACTTTCTGTCAACCTCGAAGTATACAAATGTTGCTCTTTATAAAAATGATCTGTTAATGGTCTCTTTTGTTACTTACTTTTAAGTCATTTGCATAACGAAACAATAATTGGTGCAGGACCTCTTCTTCCAAACTCAGTAGTATTGCATTGTGTACCTTTTACGGAATCTCTTCCTTTTCCAACACCTCCAAATTTTTTGACAAGCTTTCTTTTCCTTTTAATGTTGCTGCACATCCTTACTGAGCAAGAGCCACTCTCATCTTTACCTTCCTTAAAGTCAAATCAATTCAATTCATTGAATTTCTTACTATTCAACTTCTAAAGCGACACTTGATAACAAAATGTAGATTTTGATACTAATTATTGCGCAAACAAAAGCTATACAAAAAGAAAGTAAATGAATCACATTACATAATATTTATGGTTCGACCAATATAAGTCTTACACCTATGGGTGAGCAGATAGACTTTTTTTTATTAATGAGAGAAAGACAATATAAGAAGAATAGTATAATAACGACCTTCATTATACAACCTTTATCAAGGTATTTATAGGCTACAATTACATGTAAGAAGTCTAAGGATAATATAATTCTATTTTCATAGATGCTTAAGGTTACCAAAATTTTATTTGTACAGAAGTCTTAAGGTTAGTGAGATTTTATTTCCTCCTATCTTTAGATTTTATCCACTAAGTTTGGTGCCTATTCTACCTTGACACTGGCGTTATTTTGCTTCCGACTCCTCAATATTTTTGATCAATATGAGTTTAACATTGTTCTTATGTCTTTATTCGATGTCAGATAATTTTTGTAATTTGACTATTCACTAAAATTGAAGACATTTCCAAATTCTTTTATAAAAAATCTAACTTTTTAACCAAGTAATTATTTGAAGGTCCAAATATTTAGAATTCAATACAATTGGTACAAAATTTTAGAGTAACTATTGAAGGATTTATTGTTAGTTTGTTAATTGTTATCAATAAATCTTTTAGCTAATATTAGCTGATGGTTCGTCAAAAACCTGTATTCTTCGTCGAACTCTTAGTCTGGGGAAGCTAAGCATCTTCCTCCAACACTTCGAATAGGCAGTAATGAACAACCTCAGTAGTGTTAGAAATTAAGGAAGCACAAGTGCAATTTCAGTCTAAGTTTCATTTACCAATCCCCATTCAGGAGAATCTTTGAAGTCGCTTCCCGCAAAACATATATTGACTTGGGCCTGATATGAGTTCCGGGCTTTGGTTTTGGAGTCTACTTTGAGAAGAACTTTCAGACTGCTTTTAGTACCAAAAAACTGCTTTTTATCTTAATAAATTACATATAAACGAAAAATTTCTGATTACTTAAAATGTTTTTGGATAAAGGAAACAACTTCTTTAAACCCAAATAAATTAAAGATTTTATCATCTCTGTCGGTTGGAGTCAAATTCTCATTATTCGTCCCTAATCCTTACTCCATTCGCCAATCATTAACTCTACTGCTAAAAAATCAGCTAGAACGTCTAAGTTTACACTTAATAGATTGGGTTAGGTTAGTCAAAAGACGCGAGCTTGCAAATATGGGTAGGCTCTAAGTTCTACGCACCTAACATTGTGTGACATGGATGCTCCATTCTCCAGTAAATCTTTGACTCATAGCGGAGATCACAGTCAAGTCCACAAATGCACTTATTACAGTGAAATTCCTTAAACTTGGAAATAAAAAATGGCGTCCCAATTAGACTATCTAAATGATAACATAACTTCTTATGTAGTGTTATGGTGACCATTATAAGCTAATCGTAAGTTTGGATCGGATCTACTATAAAAAGGAGCATTTGAATCTCACTTCAAATGCATATACAAGTAATGAAAAGGATGGTGCTCATTTATATAGCTCATATGATGTTGCTGGGATCAATTCTTCTGTTCCTGTTTTCGTGTGCCATTTTGTGCCCAAAACCATCCATCCATTGGGTGGCACGAAACGGGAACAATCACTCTACGCCTGATGTTGTTGAGCAAATGCAAAGATTCAACCTTTTTGCTTCTAAAACAAGTATAGAAAAGTTCAAGCTTTTGCTAGCTCACCTAAATTTAGATAAAAAATTTCTCTTTTATCAATTAAAAACCACTACTCTTATTTGATATTTATTGACAATGCCAAAAATACAAATGGAACATATTAACAATATTATTAGAATTATATTTAAATAAAATTTCAATGAAGAATTTAGAATTATGACTTTAAAATTGTACAATTCCAAATTTATTTACAAATTAATTAATAATTAGTACAATCAATTTTTGATTAAAAAAGTTAATTATCATAAAAATTAGACTACTATTGAAAAGCTCTTTGATTTATGGGCTTTATGCAAATTTTGTTTTGGGAGGGGATAGATAAATAATTTATTTTGACTTGTAACGAGTGGAAACGAAAAGAAAAGAAAAGGTTATTTTGGTGGTCAGTACGGCAGTAATGCTCCTTTTGGATAAAAGGGATCTAAAATAGATTTTTTTTCTCTTAAATATTGACTGCTAAATTTGTGGGTGCAAGACTCTGAGAGCTTCTCAAGAAGCACAAGCACCATTCATTTGAAGCCACCAAAGCTGAAGGCCGAGTCACCTCTCCCCTACCTGTAATCACAAAACTCAGAAAATGGTCTCCAAAAGTCTCCAATGTGCACACTCCTCCATTCTTCCTCTACCCCCACCTACTCCCTTTTTTCTGCCTCCGCCATATTCTTCCATGGACAGGAATCTTCCTGAGTAATTCCATATCCATATCTCTATTTTACCTCTTCTGTTGTATTCTCTCCAAAGCATGACTTCTTCTTGCTGTCTACCTTCTGTAAGAAATGCTGTCACACCAGAAACTGTGCTGCTTCATAATCCTCACTTCTATCTAGCTAGAAAACGCTCATATGAGATCAAAAGAGAGTCCCCTATCTTCAAGCCTCAGCAGACACAAATCAAGCCTTTTCTTCCCGTTTTGAGACTCAAGAACTCTGAATATAAACACCCTTTTGCTAGTCTATCATCTTTTGCTGAAGCTGGAGGTGAAGAAGAGAAAAAAGAAGGAATCAAAATAGAGAAACATCAAGAAACAGTGAAAATCCATGACAATGACTTACCTGGAATGGCTCAGGCCTTCGGTATCTCTTCAAGAACAACCTCTGCTATATGCATAATCATAGCATTCGCTGCTCTTAGTCTTCCATTCTTCATGAAGTCTGTGGTTCAGAGTTTGGATATAAAGACTAAGATCTTATCATACGCAACACTCTTGTTTGGTTTCTTTATGGCTTGGAATATAGGAGCCAATGATGTGGCCAATGCCATGGGGACTACTGTGGGTTCTGGGGCATTGACGATCCGGCAAGCGGTGTTAACTGCGGCTGTTTTGGAGTTCTCAGGAGCATTGTTGATGGGCACACATGTTACAAGTACAATGCAGAAGGGAATTCTTGTAGCTAGTGTGTTCCAGGGAAAGGACACTCTGCTCTTTGCCGGTTTGCTCTCTTCCTTGGCCGCTGCTGGTACTTGGTTGCAGGTCTATTTTACTTTGCCTCTTTTTTTTTTTGGCATCAATCTCTCTATTTATTAGATCTCTTTATGGAAGTCATGAATTTCTATTGAATCTTTGCATCTTTGTTAAAGACGCGTAATGAATAATTTTGCTAACGGCTCCAGATTTTTCAGCTATGTTAGAAGTGTGGAATTTCTCCGGTGAATGTGGAAAGTTTATAATTTATACGCAAATCACCAACTACATCGATACTCTATATTTTTTAATTAGATAATGCCACTTAGAGTCGGGGATATATGCTCTTGATTGCCAGTCATCTGTTCTCTTAGGATACAGAAGATTTAAAAGTTTCTCAAAGTCTGCCGTTTTTGTACTTGCTCCCTTTCCAATAGAGTCGTTATCTAAGCCTCGAGTGGACTGATGGGGTATCTAAATGCACTTGGTAGAACTTATTGGGTTGGTGCTAGAGCATATGTTGTCTGTCACTACTCATTAGTTCCAACTTATGCCACACGAGACAAAAGGGAAGGAGATAACAGTAAGTGTCTATGCATGAGGTGACTGAGAGAAAGTCTTGCAAGTATCAACAAAGGAAAAGGTCTGTCATTTATTATAATAGTTCCAATAAAAGTAAGGAAAAGATCAGAGAAGTCTGTCAAAAGCTACTCTTGCTCATAAAATTTTGCCAGGTATATGTAACTACGGATAATTAATCTGAAATTAACAACCCAGGGGAATCTGAAATTTCGGATATGATGGACAGATGCCTTTTATGGCCAGTAACAGTAAAGGCTACAAGGTTTATCTTAAGCATTATAGTCCTATCTCCTCTTATGGTGATTGAATTTGTTTCTTTGTCCATTTTCGTTGACAGGCAGCTCTTCAATGTGATTTCTGCTAATCTGTACTGTTCTTGACGTTTCTAGGTAGCATCTTATTATGGTTGGCCTGTCTCTACTACACACTGTATAGTGGGATCAATGGTTGGATTTGGTCTTGTCTATGGAGGTGCAGGTGCTGTCTTCTGGGGGTCGCTAGCAAGAGTAACATTATCATGGGTTATCTCACCAGTAATGGGAGCACTGGTCTCCTTCCTCGTCTATAAATGCATTCGTAGGGTATGGTCTGTCTTTCAGACTTGAAGTTGTCAATCTTGAAATATACTCAATTGTCTTGTGTGGAGAAAATTATTGGCTTGTCTGTAAAGGGGGAATTACTGCTTAAACGCTTTCCAAAATCGTTTAAAGTGTCCAATGTTTCATCTAAATCACAAAGCTAGTGTGTTAGTCTCCAATTTCAAAACCACTGCTCTGAATATTTTCACTTGCTGCAGTTTGTGTACAGTGCTCCAAACCCGGGACAAGCTGCAGCTGCAGCTGCACCGATTGCTGTCTTTCTGGGTGTGACCGGAATATCTTTTGCAGCAATTCCTTTAAGCAAGTCCTTTCCTTTGGCCCTGGCGCAGGCTATAGCCTGTGGTGCAATTGGTGCAGTCCTTGTTAACCAAATCATCCGGAAACATCTCGGTCATTTACTTGTGAAAGCTACTACATCACAACCTGAACCAAAAGAGACTGCAATCCAGAATAAACAGATAGGCTTTCTCTCCGATTTTGCGGGGCCAAAGGGTACCCAGCTGGAGATAGTTTATGGGGTTTTTGGATATATGCAGATCCTCTCAGCCTGCTTCATGTCGTTTGCCCATGGAGGTAATGATGTCTCCAATGCTATTGGTCCTTTGGCTGCTGCATTGTCTATCCTTCAAGGTGGTGCCACTGGATCAGGGGTCGTCGTTAAAATTCCAAATGATATTCTTGCATGGGGTGGGTTTGGTATAATAGCCGGGCTAATGATGTGGGGGTATAGAGTGATAGCAACAATTGGGAAGAAGATAACAGAACTGACACCAACCAGAGGATTTGCAGCTGAGTTTGCTGCAGCGTCTGTGGTTCTAGTTGCATCAAAGCTGGGACTTCCGATATCGGCAACGCATACTTTGGTGGGTTCCGTTATGGGAGTAGGTTTTGCAAGAGGTCTAAAGAGTGTAAGATCAGAAACCGTGAAAGAGATAATAGCTTCATGGGTGGTAACTATCCCAGTTGGTGCAGCATTTTCAGTTTTTTACGCGTGGATCTTGACCAAGCTTTTGTCGTATATATTGTGAGTATACATTTTGCAAGATGAAAATGAACAGATTGATGTATGTGATTGATCAAAATCACCATGCTGCCTTTGAAAAATTTGTGGAATGATGGCGTCTTTTTGAGCTAATGTGATTTCCTTTTGAATGGAAGTCACATCCTTCCTAGGAGACAAATCAAAATGGAAATTATTCTTATCATGTTTAGTGCCCTTTGTTCTTGCATTATATTACTTAATACAAGCTGCACGTAGTATATTTCTCAAGCCTGCCATGCAAGAAGCAAACATGAAAAAGGAAATATTGGGGATATCAGTCAATCTTCTGAAACTGCTCTCTTCACGGAAATATGATGCAAATTCACGCTTTGATGGCTGTTCTAAATTCTGTAATACAGAGAGATCAATCCTGAAAGAAGCCTAACTTGTATTGCCCCCTTTTTTTGTGTTTTTCTCTTTTTACGTTGTCTTATCGAACAGTTGTACAGGTTTTGAACAAGAAAACTGCATGGTTAAGGAATCACCTATCCTCGATTTAGGAACTGTGTGAGCAGGTTCTTGTAGTAGTGTTTTGCCTGAGAAAAAGAAACTGAAGCTGTAACAATTGTTGATGGACAAAAACCGTAGAAATTGGAGGAATTAGTTATAAATTCAACCTAGAAATTAGGTCCTCAGAAGAAATGGCACTTAAAAGCGCAATTACAGTCTATTATTTTGGACCATGTTCTCTGGCAAAAACCTCAGACAGCAGAAAAAGAATTGATTGGGATTGGGACCTGTTAAAAATTGAGGAACAATAACTGCACGCAAGGATCAGTACCAACATGTGTAGGCATGTCATGTCAGGTGTCTAACAAGGTTCTGGAGAAAGTTCTTCTACGGAAGTCAGGCTAGGCTCCCAGCCTGATCCGCGGAAAATCCTTGTCTTGGGAAGAGGCGGTACAAAAGGCTTCTTGGTTCTAACTCGCTTTTTCACTGAACACCTTGACCGTCCGTCTTTGGAGGCATAAAAATCTTTCGCAGAACAAAAAGATTCATCTGACAAATCCTTGTTATCATTCCAGGTGATATTCGCATCTAACATATCATCAGCAGGTCCTTTCAATTTCTCGTCTTTCTCCTTGTGTTTATGCTTCAGTTTTCTTGCGGTGCTAGATGGAATCATAAGATACTTGAGACCAGGCAAAAGATCTTCGTTTGGCTTTAACAGGGATCCGTCGGGATCTTTGAAAACATCTGGCCGGGCAATACTCATTCCTGGATACTTTTCCATTAACTGAGATGCAGGAAGAGCATGCTGGTATCTCTCCACTCTTCCACCAGCATGAATTATCCTGACGGAAAAATCCTTTGACGATCGGCATAAGTCCAGTGATATCGAAGCTCCTTCTAATTCCTTTTTCTTTATAGCGTCTTTCCTGCTGTCCCGATTTAGGCGTAACAACTTAGCGCAGACCTTCAGCATAGCTGGGAATGAGAAGCTTTCGGATCCAAGCGTTTCATCCTGATAAAAAGAAAAAAATACTGGTAGAAAATGCCTGGAGCATTGTGCTCACTTTACATATTTATTCACTGACAGGATGGACATGGCCGGCTGCTTCTAGTATAGTAGTTTCCTCCATTCGATTAGATGAAACCGAGGTTTGGACTTAGGACACGTAAGGTAATAGAGAAAGATATGATTTCCTCTTTTATATCCTTGATTGTTAAAATCAAAGTCCGGAAGAAAGAAGTAAAGCCCATCCAACACATTTTCGCAATATGCTGATTCTGCTGGCACATCCTCTTGCGACTATCATACTTCCGCAAACCAAATAAAAGCTTGTGTTCTAGCTTCTTTGTCCGGTTGCAGATCCAATTGTTTTGAAGAAAGGAACTTGCTCCACATAAGCTAATTTTTACATTCTTCTTGAGCCGCAGCATGATTAGGGTGTAACAAAGAAACTAAGAAAAATGTGTTACAGAAGAACAATTTTATTATATTACTCATCCAACGAAACGGCAATAACTTAAAAGAGAATTGAACCGCCAAATAAAATTAATGAAAAAAAAAACCTTCTATTTATACCAAAAATTTCACTAAAAGAGTTGACATGTTCCTTATTTTTCTACTCCCCAAAAATAGTAATAACAAAAATAACTTGTAACACATGGTAGTAAGTTGAACTAATTGGTGATATTCCCGGTTAGTGCAAACTTATTATCAATAGAAGTAAACGCTTTTTGGAAAATTTCAAAATTGACTTCGAAAAGTGCTGTAGTAAACATATATGCAACTTGATCATTAATCCTATTTTCTACAACTTAATGTCTTGAGTTAACACCTTCTCTTGAACAAAATGAAAATGAGTTTCAATGTGTTTTAAACTTGCATGAAACACTAGATTTCCAAATAAATGGGAATTGAATAATTGAGAGTATAAACTATTTCCTAAATAAGCCGTTTAAGCCAAATACACTCCGGGGTGGCCATAGTAGTTGTTACATGCTCTGCCTTATAGCTTGAAAGAGCTACAATAGATTGTTTCCTACTACACACTAGGATGTTGCAGTTGTCCTTGTAATAAAACAATAACCTGTTGTGGAACTTTGGTCATTCATATCACCTGCCCAATTTGCATCTACAAAATTGCTTAAAGAAATAAAAATTCTATGCTTGTACATCAATCCATAACTTAAGGTGTCGTTTACATAAACATAGGATCCTCTTTGCTACAATCCGATGGCTATCACATGGTCTATCCGTAGACTAAGAAATGACTCTATTAGAGAACACAATATTGGGTCTTGTAATAGATAAATAGAATAAACCACCATCAATTTGTTGGAAAACAGTTGCATCTTCTAATTGCTTGCTACATATCCTTTTTAAGAAACAAAACAACCATTTAATCTTTTAATTTCCCCCCAAAACAATGTTTGAGCTTCACCCAAGCTCTCCATTTTAAAACGAACAGACAAAACATCTTGAAGATAGTTGATTTCATCATCATTATCTCCCGTAATGATCATATCATCCACATAAAGAAGTAGTAAACTGCGGACTTTAGATGTTTTTTAATAACTAAACTTGGATTAGCAGTTGAAGACTTGGAACCACGAAAATAAGATATTGAATAATCTTATCATACCAAGTATGTGAGCTTGTTTGAGACCATATAATGCTTTTTTGAGCTGAAACATATAATCAAGAAATTCTTTGGAAATAAATCCTTATGTTTTTCTATAAAGATATCATGATTCAACTTTCCATAAAGAAAAATATTTTTTTTACATCTAGTTTCTAGTCTCTACAAGCAACCAAAGAAATAATTGTTCGAATTGTTACCATTTTAGCAAACTTGCATCATAATCTTGATCATATTGTTGAGAGAATCTATGATCAACAAAATTAGCTTTGCACTTATCGATTATACCATCAACCTTTTTTTTTCTTCAAATTTTAAACCCATTTACTAGTTACTAAATCAACACCCATTGGTTTCGATACAAGCTTCCATGTGCCGTTTTTAATTAAAACTAAAATTTCTTCTTGCACTACATCTTCCTATTCAAGAATCCCATTTGCTTCTTTATAAAAGTTAGTGTCTTTTTCATATAAATCTCCCGTTAAAAAAATAAGATATAATAGAAAAATTATTTACCTCATATTCACTAAGATAACCAGGTCACTTTTTTTATCTCATCAATTTTCTTATGATAGCCTTGATATCTTCTTTTACTTGAATGTTTCCATCAAATGAAGTAATATTGCTCCCTTTATTATTGACTGCAAATCATTAGGAGAAAGTGTAAGCTCAATTGTTCCATTGTCTTTAATTGCATCAAACTTATAAGAAGATACTTCATTGAACACGACATCACGAGAAATGATAACCTTCTTTATTTCTGGATTCATACATCTCCATCCTTTCCTGTGATTGTCATAACCAACAAAAATGAATTGCTTGGACTTTGGGTCAAGCTTAGTTTGATTATGTTTCAATATATGAATGTAACAAATGGACCCAAAAACTAAAAAAATAACTCATATTAGGTTTGCAATGATATAATAATTCAAAAGGAGATAAGTTTTTTCTTGATCATAAAAGAAAATGATTTATAACATATGTAGCAATATGAAACGCAACAGCCCACAATTCTCTTGGAAGATTCTTTGCATGGATCCATGACAAGCATATAGATGTTAAATGAGCTAACTTGTGCTCAACCCTATTTTATTGTGGAGTTTTTGGACAAATTATTTGATGTTAAATCATATGTTCTCCATAAAAAATTTAAAATTGATTTGACATGAATTCACCTTCATTATCGATGCGTAAACACTTTATTGGTAGCTTAAATTCTTTCTTTGCATTATGTTAGAATTGGAAAAATTTGAAAAAATCTCACTTTTATGTTTCAATAAATAAACTCAAGTGAATTGAGAAAAATCATCCACTGCAATCATTATATAATGGAAACAAGTGTAGCTAGGTGTTTCTATTGACCCTAATAGATCTATTTGAGCTAACTATAATACAACAATCATTTTATGCTCATAATTTAGAAAAGGAAGGTGATGAGACTTTCCATATTGAAAGTTAGGACAAACATCATTATAATGAATATCCTTTAAAACACGAATGCAATCAAGAAGTTTCTTCCTGGAGAGATTTTTTGCAACAGTTAGTAACCAATATGTCTAAGACGAGCATGCTAAAGATTTGAGCTCTTATGTTGACCTGTCTTGACAACATATGCATCACTTATAGATAACGCAAATAATGATTCTTTCTTTTTTCTAGTAAATGATCAAGTTATTGAAGCCCTTAAAATTAATTCTAATTCTCCAACTTCTTATAATGGTTGTGGAATGAGGTTGAATTCTAAGAGAACTAAATGCCAATTTCTTAATTTCAATTAATAAAGTAAAATAGGAAGTTTTTGATTAATGAACTAATTAACTAAAATTAATAAGAAATCAAAATAAATCAATTGAATATAAAAGTGAGAAATTCAAAAGTACTTAACTCCAATCTAAGGAAAATATCTCATCTAATTGTAACATTGATCATTGATCATTGGTCTAAAAAGAATAATTATTACAATTCAAGTAGTTGCTTCGAAACATATTAGGAAAGTCATAATAAGTCTCAAAATTTTCTAAATTAATTGATTCAAAGTCAACATCCAAACCAAAACTTACCATCAATTGATTGAGTATGATACCATTCCATATTAATTAAATAATAGCAATAAGCTTAGTGAAAAAGACTAGACCCTAAATTAAATAATTGAGATAGCTGCAATCATTCAACTTAGTTTTCTTATTTCTCATAATTAAATTATGCAAATTCATAAATAACCTATTTGTTACTTGTATTAATCCTTCATGATAATTACGAATCATTGAATTCTTGGATAGTTATAGAATAATCGACGTTAAATTAATTTGTTAGATCAATCAATATTAATTATTCATCAAATATAAGAAATAAATACTTGAATTAAAACATGAATATAAGTTTAGAACAAAACCTCTCAATATTACAACTAGAGTTTTGAATCCCTTTGAATCAGAATATGTGAGTTAAGTTTGATAGAAAAATAGAAGAAAGATGAAAGATTGATAGAAAAATCAAAAGAAATGAAAAATAGAAGGTTGGAGAGCTAAAAGATGTCTCTCCCTCTTTTATTCTTACTTAAACCCTAGTCTAGTTCTATCTTGCAAAGATTCTTATATAAAATAAATCAAAATCCCTACATAATAGAGATAGGAAAAAGTTTCCTAATTAAACTTCAACTCTTTAAGCGAATATGGCATTAAGTATGATCTCACCTTATCTACTGGAATAATCTATCCATTTTTTCCTAAATTTGTGATTTTTACTAATAATGCTCCAATTTGATGCAATCTTCACTTTTCATCTCCTAGAACAAAACAAAAATTAAATTTCCTATTTAAGCACCAAAATATATTTGAAATAAAACAATTAATTCTAATTCATATATCAAAATGATATCTTATTAGTAAACAAAATATTGGCCGTAATATGAATCACATTTGAAAGAACTCATCCATCATTTAGGCCAAAGAGAACATACCTTCCTGAATCAGTTATTTGAGAAACTGAAACAAGGTTCCTTTTTAAGCCAAGAACATAATAAACATCTTTGATAAAATGCCTCTATCACTAAAATTACCTTCTTTAAAATGTCCTTCTTCTATTACAGGGTCCAAGGAATTATAAACTATCATAATGAGCTTTTTTTTACAATGTGAATGAACATCAAACAACAAAGCGAAATTCCTTGTTGTATGATGAGAACAACTAGAATCAACAATCCACTCCTTATAGTTAACAAGAGCATTAACATTTGTGAGTTTATCGTTCTGGTGCACAATAGAAGTCGCACTTATTAATTGACCAATAACCTCAATAGAAAAACACTCCTGCTAATTTGGTGTTTAGAGTCACTGTGTTCATGTGAAACATGTACTCCTATCTCTAATTTTACATGATAATTTGACTTGATATGGCCTAAATTTCCATATTAATCACACACCACTTTTACTCGAAAATCATGTTTGATGTGTCCATCTTTCCGCATCGATAATAAGCCATTGAACTACCTTTGGACTGCTCTTTATTTTTAGACTGGGTTTTACTCGTTGAAGACTTTGAAGGATAACTTCATTTCCTT
Source organism: Erythroxylum alaternifolium (assembly GCA_027478495.1). NCBI lineage: Eukaryota > Viridiplantae > Streptophyta > Magnoliopsida > Malpighiales > Erythroxylaceae > Erythroxylum > Erythroxylum alaternifolium. The sequence goes on from JANIIA010000003.1 coordinate 15,706,561, forward strand.
TAGTCCTTAGTGGAACAAACATCCTCTGTTTGAGGAGGAAGCTTGTTGTTATTTGTCACTCATTTCAACAAGGCTTCTTGATTTAAAAGTAAATTTTCTAGCTTAAAAATTAAAGGTTGATTAGCCTATCCTTATATTAAGGATATAAAAGGTATAAACTCTTTATACAGACCACGGATAAGATAACAATCATGCACTTCTTCTAATAGTTATAATAATTACTAATAAGCTTGTTAACAGAGGCTTGAAGAGTAGCACTTCCGCCACTCATCTTTTTTTGAGTAATAATATCAAACTCCTGGTGAGCAACCTGACCTTGATACCATGTAACAAGAAAACTAAAGAAAATATGTGTTCTAAAGAACATTTTAAATAAGAACAATTTAATTGTTTAAACAAAGAAATGGAAACGACTTCAAAGAGAACTGAAATGCTATATAAAAGTTATGAACAAACTCTTCTATTTATACTAAAATTTCAACCAACTTGACTAAAAAAAGATGATGTGCTCCTTATTTTTCTACCAACAAACTCCTAAAAATAGTAACAAGAAAAACAACTGGTAACAATAAAAATAACTATTAACATATGGCAATAAACTGTACTAATTTATGACATAGGGAAGAGGTTCTTGTCCAAGAAGGGAATAGTTAAATTTATAGGAATAGTAAATTTTATTTCAGGTTCCACAAACATATCATCACTGATACAATTAACTACATTTTTTCCATACAAATTGTCAAATGAGCTTAGCTGTTGAGACAATGTCATTATTAATTATTTAACAATCATATTATCTATCTTTATGTATTTTGCTAATTATTATGCAATAAAAATTATGATAAAATCATAATTATGAAATTCAAATTATAATTAAGTATTATTCTTAAATTGTTTCTACTTATACTAGAATAATAAAATTAGTACATGTTATATTTATTTCTTATGAAAAATTAATTAATCTTATAAATTAAAGAAAGGAGATTCTTAAAAAAATGTGTTAATGTTTATTAAAGAATGAGTTCACCAAACTGTTTCTACTATGAGAATCTTAAATGGAACATTCCTTCTGTTTTTGTGATTGTCCTCATTATGATAGTGGTGTAATTTATCCTTATACTTGAGATTACCAAATTATTTCACACGAAAAATTAATATGTCTTGACGTTACTTATGACGTATCTTATTGATGATAGCTCATTCTGTAGTACTTGTATAATATGGACTATATCAAGATAGTTGAGTAAGTCAATAAATAATTTTTCACTCTAAAATAATTAGGGAGAATGATTCATTTTTTTAATTGGTAATAATTTAAGGAATTCTTTGGTTATGGTGAATTAAGAATGAAAATGTTGTTTTCAAATATTAATTATAAATATGAACATAACATAACTCAAATAGAGTAAACACTAGTTTCACATTCTCTATTTAGAACATTAGATGAAGAAATAATCTAATTATATGTTATAACTATGGATGGACAAATTAAGTCAAACCATTTTGATACATTTACCTTGATCTATGATTATAAATTATTATACTAAAGAATAAAGATAAATTAAAATTTAATTAATCTAACTCTAATTATGAATTAAAATTATAATTTATGACCATTGCTAATATGTTGAAAACCTAGTAGGTCATATATAAAGAGCAATTAAAGAGATAAAATATAATTTAAATTAAATTACACTTAATTATGAAATTTAAGAAACTACATAGATTAAATATTAGATATTTGATTTATTAAGATTAAAATTTAATTATAATTAGAGTTACTTTAACTATAATAAAGAGTTTAATTTTAGTTATACTTTTGCCAATCCCTCTTAATGGTTGAGTTCTCTTATAACTCCTAGAGGTTGCATATTTGAACAACTTATAGTTAATGGCTTCATTAGAAAATAAAGTTTCGCATAAGACACCGAATCAGGCTTGTCTTTAACCATTTTATTTTTTGATTCATGTTTTAAGTTATTTTATTGAAGAGATTCAATAGGAAATTGTAAAAATTATTTTGTTGTACCCATGATTTGATCCCTATTTATTTTCTAATAGTTTATATCATAGTTTCTTTCTATTGTTTAATTTAATTATGTTGCTTGATTAATATTGATTTGATAAATATTAAGGTTTAAAAATATTAATTCATGTCCTATAGGATTTCTAAAAAAAGGATTGAAGCATGACTTTTGGCATCAATTTTCTTCTGAAAAAGCCTCGAAGTATATCCCCCATAGTTCTTATTTCTGAAAAAAACATTGATGCTTCCTTTCTGTTTCTAGATTTTGTCTAATGGAGATTAGGTTTATTAAACATTATTATTTGTTGAATCCCGATAATGACACTGGTGTCCATCACTGTAGATGGGCTTTCTGATGCTTGCCACTAGGGAAATCACTATCACCAGAGGAAATGAGGCGGCCGATGGAGGTAGTCACCATTAGTAGGGTGATGACAATGCCCATTTGAGTTAGTATTGGCGAGAAGGAGATGTTACTAGCAAGTGAGACGTGACTAACTTGCTCCTTAGACCATCATTAGTTGACAGAGATAAGAAGCAGTGCTAGCAACGGTGGTAGGTTGAAGAACCAGAAACCCTAATTTAAAAAAATAGTGCACATATAAGAACACATGCTTGATGGGATAGAACTTGTCTGACGCATTTGCATGCACTTTATACAAATTATTGGTGTGTCCACTACACGTCCCATAAAGTCTCTCCCTATTTTTTTAAAATTTTAAATACTTTATTTTTGTTTTCTTATATTAAGATCAAATTAATTTAAATCAATGTTATGAATATTGTTTTAGTACTGGCACCAATCAATATTGGGTATCATTTTGAGTAACTTTTTAAAATTACAAAATATTATCTAAATTTTGTAAAACTGCAAAATAGTCTCTCAATATATTGTGCTCTATGATTTTTAATTTTACATCAACCATATCTCAAAAAATCATAATAATATAAATTTGAAAGAACAACGATCTCTTCATTTCTATCAATATTACTTTTCACGTATTTTTATATAAACAATAACCATAATTAATATAAAAAACAAATAATTTAATTATCGTATAGATATAAAACTAAGAATAATGTAAAGCACTTAAAATTTTATAATTTACATTATAGAATAAATAATGATTACATCAAAATATCATATAATAACAATTGCATTTATCCTAATTTTCATTTAGTACAAAATCCTCATCATTAAGTGGAGTTTCATCATCACTATTATTCAAATTCATTACACCAAATAATATGTTAATACTTTCCCATCCAAAATTATCTTCTAAGTCACTTTCATTTATGAAACTTGGTTCCTCAAAATCCCAATCTGCTAAAAGATTAATGTGGTTAAGGTAAATTATATCTATAGTACTATTTGTCTTATTGGGGGTCCTAGTAAACAAATAAAATAAAATAATTTAAATATTAAACTTAATAATGATAATAACTTACCTTTTTCAAAGCTTTTAGTTGTATCAAACAAAGACCAAATTATTTAATCTTTTATATTCCAATCTATTTCTTTTCTTGGAATGGATGCATTCAAATATGCTTCAATTCCTTTTACACCCATTTGTACTCACATATTGACTCGAAATTCGAATATAGCAGACCTTTGTAATTCTGGAATAGTACTTTCAAATTGGTCCTACCAAGCAACTATAAGACAATAGAAGTAACTTTATAAACAAAATAAAGTTATGATTAATTTTGAACAAGTAAAAAATAGTGAAGAAATATATGCCTAGATTAAGCTTGGCTCTTTGAAAATTTGTAATGGGCATCCCAAAATCACCCTATGCATCCTTGTATACCTTTATAAATGAGCAAAAAGGATCTTGTATCATCTCATCTGCAACGATTATTGTGATAGTTAATAGCATTCTCCTATTAAATTCAGATTTCTTTGTAAATTTTGTTCTAAAATAGAAACACCTAAACAGAAAATAACAGAGAGTAAAGTGTTCTTTCCTATCTTTCATCAGTGATTGCAAGATAATGTGTATACAAAGAAGGCTTATCTTTCACATAGTCCTTAATTGCTTCTCTTGCCCTCTCTATGGCATCATAAAAATAACTCATTATTATGTTCTCATCACTATCATCCAGACAAAGTACTATTACTAAAGACTCACAAACTCATATGATAAATTGACTTTGAGACTAAAATTTAGGATCTTTAAGTATAATTTTGGAACCTCTATTCCAGCATTATAATTGGCATACTGAGATGTGTCACATTTATCACTTTTAGACATTTATCTTAGCTCCTTCTTTAATAGAACAAAGCTTTGAAATGATAAGAAATTAGTTGCAAATATTATAATGGCAGGATAAGACAATTCTTATAATTGGTGAAACCCTTTCTCGTTAAATTTAGAACCCATATATGATTATAAATGAACTTGGTCACTTTTCTTACTTGTTACATAGTTTCATCAATGATAGAAAAGTATCTAGGATCTCGTATATTTTCCAATATCAAGTCAATGCATTGTGCAATACAAAGAGTCTAATAAAAAGAGATATACTTGCTTTGCAATCTTTTTCTAGCTACTTTGGAAGTAGAATCATTGTCAGTGATGAATTATACAATGTTTTCAAGCTCAACTTTGTTCACAACTTTATCAAATATCTTAAGTAGCACAACTTCATCGAATATCTTAAATATAGTATCGATATTTTTAACAAGGCTAGATGCATTAATAGACTTCAAAAATATTGTCCACTTAGTAGAATAAATAAAAAAATGATAATAGGCTCATATTTTCTATTTGTCCATCGTCACACATACCTATATATTGTCTAAGTCATTATTCTTTTATCCAAATAACTTTTTATTTAAGAAACAAAGGTGCTTAAAAGATTACCTCTATAGTCATCAATAAAAGGAGCTTTATATCTCGGGCCGTAAGAAAAAATAACATCCACCATAGGCTGGTAATAATAAGACTGAGCAGTATTGAATGAAAAACTTACATCATACCACCATCTAGCCATTGTCATGTCTACATTATGAGCTGCTTCTTTAGACTGTAAGGCATTACAAATTGAAGGTTGAGATCTAAGAGTTATTCGTGATGCAACAAAGTTAAACACTTGTCTCCTTCTCTTCCTCACATGAGGTGGAACAATCTCTTCTTATTAAGTAAGAATACCACATTCAACATACCCAATATCATCTTGACCGCCACAAAAAGAACTTCTGCTTTTAATTTCATAGTTTAGTCTTTGCCTTTGTCTTTCCCATGCTAATACTTTTTAAACAAAAGTTTTATTTGCCATTTCACGTCACGTCTAATTTTCTTACAAGGTTTTATATCACCTTTGATCTCAATTAAATGCTTCTTTAATCTGGAGATTCCCCGATCTTTCAAATGTGTTTTGCAATATAAACAAATAGTAGGGTTCTTAATACCAAGAACCAATCTAGCATGAGCCCAAACTAGATCATTGAATCTTCTTGAACTTAAAAAGGTTGAATTACTTCATAATTGGAAAAACAAGCACCATGGAAATACATTTTCAAATTTATTGTTTTTTATATATCGAAATGGACAATTCCAACATTGAGAAGATTGACTCGAGAAAAAATGCATTTAAACTTCCCTCCATTTATCTATAAATATAAATAAAGACATATTTTAAAATTATTTACTAATGTAGAGGAAATCATTTGAATATGGAATTGAGATGTTAAAAAGTCAAATGAATCATTCCAAAATCCAATCCGTAACAGTCAACATTCAACATACTCAATAATAAAATAAGTACCATTTATATAATTACATATGTCTAAAGACATAAAGTAGATACCTTTTATAATATGCCCTAATAAATAAACTCATAATAAAATATCTCTAATCATCATAAAAAGCTATTAATGTAGATAGTAAAAAAAAAGCAATTAATACATATTAAATGGAATTTGATTTTTTTTACTAAAACTCCAACATGAATAAGAAAACCATGATGTAGAAACTGTAGCTTTAATCCTTGCAATTTTAACTTGAATTTTCAGGATTATCATAATAATATCAATTATCTTAATTTGACATAAGTTATCCTAAATACGAAATAGAAGAAAATTTTTCCAAAAAGGGATTAATAATATTAAATTATGATATAAATTTATTTTCTTATTTCTCGACACCTACAAGAACTAAAGTTATGATCTATATCAAGATTTACGTAAAAATTTACAATTTCACATTATATTGAATAACGAATATACTCATAAATCAAGGCAAATCTTAGAAACCATTTTCATGTAATTATGAAAACATAAAATTACTTTAGGTTTAATATAGTGATGAAAAATTAAATTACCTAATATTTAATGTTAATTTCTACTTAACTAGTAATGAAAATGATTAATTATTAATGTATTAGTGAAAGCATTTATAATAAAATAATAAAAGTGGTTACTTATTAATGTATTATTCAAAGCATGAAGAAAAAAAGGATGAGTCTCTCTAGTTTAGTGATTTACAAACAGTGAGAGAGCAAGTTTAACTATTCAATTTCAAGCCTTAATTGACAATTATTCAAGCCATCATCTTGAAAAGAAAACAGAATGCAAAAAACCTTCATTTGCAAAAACAACAGTAGCATTAATCAACCCGTAAGTCACACAACACCCATAAGTCACAATTGTTTTGCTCAAACTTAGATATTTTCTATAGAACATGAATTTCAACTGGGATAAAAGAACACAATAACATTCAACTCAAGGACGATTGAAGATTAAACCTAGCTAAGAGTGTTTTAAGTTGGAGAATATGTAATATTGGCGATAAGGCCTAGGGCTGGCTCTGGTTGACTGAGTTTTGGGCTGGGATCGTGCCTGGGCCGTCAGATAATAACAAAACGACATTGTTTTTTAATTTTTTGTTAAAAATAAAAGTCAGGCCGCATCTGTGAGTAGACAAAAAATGGGCTCGGGCTGGCTCGACCTGACTTGACCTGAAGTTAACAGGCTAGGCCTAGGTTTATAGGGGCTCGACCTAGTTTTCTCTGTCTAATTGGGCCTCAGGCTTGGGCTGTCTCAGGATCAGGTTTGAGTTTGGGTTATCAAGGTCAGTAACACAAAACGACGTCATTTTTCCATGAAACAAAATCGTTTTGCTTTTTTTTAAAAATTAAAAAATTTGGGCCAGGCAGCCCCAACCCTTGGCCTGAAATGGCAAGATTGGGTCCGGCTTAGCCCATTGTCATCTTTGATTAAATTATAGTTTTGGACTAGTAGCTACAGATATTTCAAGCATCCGTCAATACTTTAGGCTGATATAAGATGAAGCTTTACTGTAACATTTTTTGGTTAGTATGGTACAATATCTAGTTCCTTGGTTTAACTTCCTAATAAATATAAAAATTTTGTTTTCTAATTAATTAAAAATTATTTTCAAAAGGGCTATATTTTATTAGGAATATCTGTATAATTTAATTTAGTTTTTAAATGAAGTGATTTTTGATTTGGAGTAAACTAGAGACATAGGGATACGAGTTTTGTGAAGAAATTAAGTTTAAATTAAGTCTTTAAGGATCTAAATTTTTGAAGGGAAGTGGAACATAGAATGCTGTGTTAGTATTGGAACAAACCAAAATGTTTGGAGTATAACTTTCGGATTACTAAACCAAATTGAATAATTTTGGTGTTGATAGAAACTTGAGATAATGGGGGACATTTTTCTAGAAGAAAGTATTAGCAAATTTCTTCTTTTACCTGATCATAACTATCATGGAAAAGTAGACCCGAAAGTTTAGGTTTGAAAGGATTATAGTTCAATTTTAGCTTCTTGATTTTTGAAGTCTTATGAGTTTCCTTTGAATGTTGTTTGAATGAGAACTTGGTTTGTTATAGGAAACCAAGCAAGCCCAATCCAAGAGCAAGAGGAAAGACAACATTGAACTTGGATTGTCAAGCGAAATTAGGTGGATAATCTGTTTATAGTTATTGTGTGATTGGGCAAATTCTTGCCTATATGTGTGTATACATAACTTGCTTGATAGTGAATTATGTGATTGTTGAAAATGCGTGTGATTTATGAATCTTGATCAAGTTATGCCATTGAAACATGTCATGGCATTTTGTTTGAATGAAAAGATAGAAAAGCATGAAAGTATGAGCATATGATCAAATAAATTTGTGCTTTTGTTTGGACAAGAGTGGAACCATTCTATTCGTCACGTGGACGTTGACAAGAGCCTTCTCCTGGCTGCCCACTTGTGGCATATGAGCTCCAAAAAGGGACTCATTTTGTTCATGGTGTAAACTCTAGTTTCTCCATTCTGATTCCATAAAACCCTCGAGCCATTTGTTTGTGCATTGCATCTTTGAATTGTTAAATATGATGCATTTGAATGTTATGTGTTATGCATTAACCTGCTTAATTGAGTTCTTGAACTTTATTGGTCAATGATCAAATTACTAGAATAGATTTAAGAATACTTGAATTGCTAAGTACATAAACATGTATATGCTTGAATTTGTGCTAGTTACTAATGGCTATAAATATATCATTATTTTCCCTCCTCAGGTGCGGAACAAGATGACAGTTGATCCTTGCAAGGCATCGAAAACTCCAAGATAGTTAGAGATTTTTGTACTAAGTTAGAGACTATTTTGGATAGCTTTACAGGCATATCAATATTGAGCATCACTTGTATTTTGTATTAAGCTTGATATATATGATGTTTGTAAGTAAAGTTTGCTCAAACTTTTTGGATTAGTAATGAAATGAAGATTTGAAGTTTCTTGTGTATGATTATGTTTAGCTTGTGATTAAGTTTGAATGGTCAGATTTGAATGTATGTGTTTTTCTTGAATGTTTGAACTTTTGAGTTTGGATTTGGAATTCTGAGGGTTTAGCCGCGGCGAATCCAGAGGTTTGCTGCGACAAACGTTTTCGAAGGTGACTTCGCCACGGGGAAGAATGACTTCTGACACGGCAAACTTTTCTCGAAGGGTCTATGGAGATAACTCCATGGGTTAGCCGCGGCGAACTCTCGTTTGCTGCCACGCTGAGATTTATT
>JANIIA010000003.1:15727598-15738385 GCA_027478495.1 Erythroxylum alaternifolium
TAACGATTTTCTGTACTTTATGTTTATGGATTCAAAAAAAATTATACCGACTTTTAATTGTTTAGTGATGTGGCACATCACCCTCGCGGGGCACAGATTCGGATATCACCGTCGATATCGGGTTCGGATCCAGCGGGAGTGGGGTGTTACAGTATCTTTCACAATTTCTCTATTCCAAAGGCCCTTCAATAAAATGCAATTATTGAGAAAAAGATAGGACATTGCAAGACATGGCTAGAACCATAATAAGTGACTATGATATTACTAAGTATTTTGCTATAACTACTACATATCTTATTTCTAATATAGTCTACACAAGACTAATTTTAGATAAAATACTTTTTGAGCTTTGGCATTGGAAGAAGTAAAAGATTAGTTACTTCAAAGTTTTTAATTGTAAGTATTACATTTTGAACACTAAAAATTAGTTACATTTCTTGATTGTTCCTTAACTAGAAAAGTATATGGAGTGTTTAATAGATAGAGTCTTGTTATTAAAGAGTTTATGGATTTTTTTTCTAATGAATCAAACCCTTTTGTATCCAATAAAAGTCTTGAAGATAATTTTACAAGTTTATCTAAGGATTTGGAAAATTTAACCGTTAAAGAGAACAAGAGTGAACGTCAAGCATCTTACATGACTTAAGTGAGCATATTGTTTAACTAAGTTAGAGAGATAAAAGGATAAGGAGATTGTAAGAGATTGGAAATTCAAAAAGCATCATCACACAAACCAAGTTATAATGATGTTCAATAGGGGGTAATCACTGGATCTCATATTGCTTTTATTTCTTAAATTAAGGCTAATACTATAAAAGAAGCCCCTAGTGACGAAATTTAGGTTCTACGAATAACGAGTTGAACCAATTTAAGAAAAGTAAGGTGTGGACTTTATTACCTAGACCCAGAGCCCACCAAATAATTGGTACCAAATAGGTGTTTAGAATAAATTAGATTAATCAACTGCCAATATAAAAACAAAGATAAATTAATGACTAAAGTGTATAATCAAGTGAAGGGTATAGATTTTGAGGAAACATTTGCACTGGTAGCTAGATTGGAAGCTATTAGATTATTACTTACATTTGCATCTGACATGAATTTTAAATTATGTCAAATGGATGTTAAAAAGTGTAAATACATTTATTTAAGAAGTTTAATTTAGTCAGTCTCCTAGTTTTGAAATTTATAATGCACCTAACCATGTTTATAAGTTATCTAAAGGTTTATATGGCTTGAAACAAACTCTTAGAGCTTGGTATTATAGGTTAAGTGAATTTCTTTTGAAAAATAATTTACAAACCCAAGTTTCAAATAACTCTTTTTATTAAAAAGCATAAGCATGTCAGTCTAATTGTTCAAATTTGTGTTGATGATATTATTTTTAATATAACTAATGAAAACTTGTGTAAGGAATTTTCTAAGTATATGAGTAACAAATTTGAGATAAGCGCGATGGGAGAGCCTAACTTCTTTCTAGAGAGCATCTTCATCAATCAAGATAAAACACCAAAGAACTACCTAGATGATTTGTAATGGATCAAATCGAACAATTGGAAACACCTATAATTGTCATAACTGAGTTGAATAAGGATGTACAAGGAAAATTGGTTGATGTAAAGCTCTACTAAGTTATGATTGGTAATTTACTTTACCTTACAACAAGTAGGCCTGATATTATGTTTACTTCATATTTGTGTACTATATTTCAATCAAGTATTAAGGAGTCTTCATCTTTTATCCATTACGCACATACTTAAATATTTATATGGTACGATTTCTTTAGGACTTTAGTATACTAAAATACTTTCCTTAAATTGACTGGCTATTTATATGTGAATATATCAATAGTCTTTTGGATAAATAGAGCACATCTAGTACTTGTCTATTCTTAATAAATGCATTAGTCTCATAATTTAGTAAGAAACAAAATCAAATTTTTGTATTAACCACAAAAGCTAAATAAATGGTGGACAATATTTTTTGTGCACGTCTTATAGATTAGATAATAACTTAGAGACTATGACATAGACTTTATACAGATTTTGATTATGTTTGATAACACTAGTGACATTTTCCTTACAAAGAATCTCATTCAACACTCTAGAAATAAACACATAGAAATTAAATATCATTTCATTAGAAATCATATGCAAGTATGGAGATATTAAGTTAGAATTTGTTGATACATTACATCAATTGACTAACATTTTCACTAAACTTATGAGTAAGCATAGGTTGTCCCAATTAGGAGATAAATGGACATGATTGATGGAAAATCTGTTTGGTTAAGATCTTTTTTCATGTTTATATTTGCCTTCAGTTGATATTTTGATGAATTATTATGTGTTTTTAATATTTGTTTATAGGCTATTTTGGTCAAAATATGTGATTTCAAGTTAAATTGGTTAACCAATGTATACTAATGGTTGACCAAGGTCGTTTACAATAGTCAACCACTCATTTACAATAGTCAACCAATATCACTAAATGGTCAACTGGTATCACGTTGTATAAGAAAATTAGTTATATAATGATTTTGATAATAGATTGGTTGTATATATTGGTCGACCAACACATAGAATTGGTCAATCAATATTGTTAAGTGGTTAATCAATATTATTGAATTTTAAAACAAGAGCCCTTTCTCCTTTGTCTATTCAAAAACAAAACTCACCTTTTTTCTTTTTCTCTGAAAATTAATAAACAAAACTCCTTACCACTATACATTTTTCTTCTCCATTTGACTCTTTTAGAGCTCCACTCCACTTAATCTTCTTAAAGTCCTCCTAAAAAAGCATAATTTTAAAGCTTTCTTATGCGATATCTATTCCATTTTTAGTAACTCCTTTCTTCTCTAATGCTTTTTAGCGAATATAAGGCAATACTAGTAAATCATGTAGACTCCTATACAGCTTTAGAACCAAATTTTATTAACACCAAACCTCAATTATTCAAATTAATCTTGAGATAAACCCTAACCTCCTTTAATTTGAGGATTTTCAAATTTTCATTAATTTTTGTCCTTCAATTCTTAATTAATTTTCATGCTTTAAACATTTTTTTTGCATTCAATTTCATGATATTGCAGTTAGATTGAATCAAATTACAAATTGGTGGAGGCAGAGTTTCAAAATTAGTGAGTTTTCAATTTCTTACATATTTTTGTTACCTTTTCAAATTGGTGCTTTGTTATTGTAAATAAAGGTTGAATTAAGGTTTTTGAAACTTCGAATTGCATCTAATTATCTTTATTTTATTTAATTTTATTTTTAGACATTTTTTTACTATTTTAATTTGGGAATTTTTTTAAATTACTCAAAATTGTGCATTTTTTAGTAAAATTGATAGTTGCTTACCGCAATTGGGAATATATTTGAGTTATTCCCATGTTCAATTTCATTGAAACTTATCAATTCATGCCTCAACTGAAAATTTCAACTTAAGCATGATGACAAGATTTCGGGATTTTTCAAATTAGGCACAAAATAGGTATGTTTTTATAAAATTGAACCTCCTTACCATTTGTTTTGAATTATTAAATGTTCATTCAAATTTTTTGTTGACTAAGTTTATTGATTTGGATCAATTTTATTTTGGATTACTTTAATTTTGAATTTCTAGTCAAACTTCCTTAGTTTATGATGTTCTAATCTTATATATAGTGAATTTTAGTCATGAAATTGGTTTTGGAATGAAATTAATGTAGTTGAATTTGGTTATGGTAGATGGAGTTAAAATTGATTGTGGTTAATGAAGTTAAGATTGGTTATGGATTATTAAAATGTTTCTTTTTCTACAAGTTATCTTTTGACACTTCTCAAAATTAGTGCCTTTCTTACTTATCCATCTTAAAGTCTTCGTAAGTTTCTTCTATAACACCTTAGTCTATATTTCCTTTGATTATCATGGTTAAGAGTCTAGGAAATCCTTCTTATACGTCTAAAGAGCCTATCGGCCCTTCAATTGTCATGCCCATAGTATTTTGACATGTACTCACATTAATTTGCTGATTATGGTTCCTATGCCTTGCACAAAAATTATGTGATTTTTCCTACCTATCCAAACTAATTTAAGTATGATTTTTTAGCATTTATTGATCAAAGGTGGAAGTCCTTGCTTATAAAGACCTATCAAATGAGTCTTATGAATGTACAACTTTTCTATTACAATCTTTGAGCTCATATCATTCGTGTTGACAAGCATCTCTTTTTAATGGTTCACAATATAGAGATCCATCTTATTAGTGACCTTATTAATGAGATTTTAAGTGCTCACATGCTTGAAAGTCCTACTTATTATAGTTATCGTAACAAATATCAACTTCTACCTCACTTTGTGTTTGATAGAGTCAATACCATATTAAGTTAGGTATTAGTGTAAAAGGTATTACAAAACCTAACTATGGTCGTGGCTTTAAAGTCATTCTTTGTATTCATCATATTTTCATCCAATATAACTTTGTTTCTTTTAGTGACTACTTTACCTTTCTAGGTTACGGTGATCTTTTTTTTTTCCTTTTCACTGTCATAATAAGTAAGAGTATTCATCTTAGTTATTTTTAACAATATATTCAAATTCAATAGTACTAAGAAAAAGAATCAACACATCCCCTATACCCATATCCTCATCCTCATCCTCATATTTCAACACTTGAATATTTCACCCACTGATGAGTAGTAACTGTTATATTTAGGGGGAGTTATTGTATTTAATGGTTGATTTTAGATGTACATTAACGTTGCACTTGTTATTAGTGGTAAATTTCAAAATAATACACTTATGTTTTATTTTATTTTAGTATACTAGTGTTTGAATGATAAATGATCTAATTATTGATACTTTAGATTTTTTTGTGATGTATGATTTAAAGGGGAGTCAAATATTCATGTTACTTTGATATTAAGAGATCTTATGTGCTTAAGTGATTAATCTCATTATTGACTTTCTAATATTACAACATGGTTTGTCATCATCAAAAAGGGAGAGATTATTAAACTAAGGGAAGCTACAATTTATATTTTGATGATAATAAAATATAGTTACTACTAGTGATTTATTCTTTGATGTCTTAAAAGAAAATAACATGAAATGAAGTTAAGAAATAATTTATAGAGATTAAATGCATTCAAGTCAAGAAGAAGACTAAGATCAAAGACGATTAAATCACAATAAGTTTACAAATTTATTTGTAATCTTCCGTGTATCCCATATTTGGTCATTTTAATGCTTTAAGGGCTTTTCATGCATAAATATATCATGTTTTGATCTTAATGTATAAATCTTTTCATTTATCAAGATGAATCAAGATTTTGATTTAAAAAATCTTGATCTTTGACATGCTCTTTGGAAAACTTTCTAAATATTTTTTGATCAAGTTTTAGTAAAACAAATGTGGTTTGATCTTTGAAAGAACTTGAAAAGACTTTGAAAACTTGCTTTTATACACATTAGTTGACTAATATGTTGGTTTTGGAGACATTTGTAATGTCAACTAATGTATTAGGAACTTTAAAAAAAATAATGTTCATTGAGTTTGTATGTGACATTGATTAACGTATTAGTAGATCAATATGATACATTATCGACCAATATGCTAGATTGGTCAACCAATATCCCTATTATTAGTCATTAAAACGGTTTTTTGTGTCTAACGATATTTTTAAGTTAGTATAGTTATAAATATTTATGATTTTGATTGTTAGACATCTTTATGACATTTAAGTGTTACAATAACACATTTACAAGAGTTTTTAAGCATTTACAAGTGTTCGTTCATTAGTCGTGAAGTGATTGAGAGTCCTTAAGCACTAAAGTGAGCAAGTAAGATTTATTTGAGTTATGAACATCAATTGAGGTTAGTTTTCTTATATTTGGGTGTTTCAAAAAGCATTAAGATTCCTCTTCACCCTTTTAGGAAGATTATGCAAAGGTTCCTCTCTGACGATTAAAGATTGTTGTATGAAGACTACTCCTCACCTGATTAAAAGGAAAGATGAAAAGAACCCAAAAGAGACTTAAGGAGTGGATTTAGGCAAATTTTTTTGCTGAACCACTATAAAATTGATTTGCAACCTCTTTTCCCTATGCTCTTTGCTTTTCACTTGATTGATTGACTAAGCTTATTAAAATTGATGTTGTGTTTTATCATTCATTTTACATTCTTTTAAAGGTCTTTTCAAGTTTTCTTAGAAGTCACTGACATCTAGTTCACCTCCATCTTAGGTGTCATTAGGAGCCAATAATATATTTTGATAAAAAGTTATTATCTAAAAAATCTATAAGTTAATATGATATAAAATTGATAATGATGTTAGCTATCTAATTTAAATTTAATTAGTCTATTGAGCAAATTTATGATCAACTAAGTTTGAATAGGACTTTATCTCATTAAAGAGATTAGAGTAATTTTATAATAATAAGGGCTATTATTTTGAATAAAAAGTGGGAATATTTATTGAATTTCTTATTTTATTTTCTTTTTTAGTGTAAAATAATATTTATTCATTTATATTTTATGGTTGTTAGATAAAATGAGTAGTAATTTGTCCCTAAGGAGCATCATGGATGCTAAAAAGCTTACTGGACATAGTTTGTTAAATTACTTTCACAACTTGAGAATTATTATCAAACAAGAAAAGAAGTTATAGGTTCTTGACATCACAATTCTATTAGAATTCAATGTGAGTGTAATTAATGAGGTTTAAGAGAGACATAAGCATCATATTAATGTTATTCCTTAATGGCACTTAAGACAGGGGATGAATTTGGTGTCTATAAAATTCAACAATTTTTCTAGCTAATTAACTCAATTTGTCAACAATGAATATAAATAAGGACGAAGAGCTTAATATAAATTAATCAAACAATTGAACAATAATTTAAAGATGATAGGAAAGAGAAGATGTAAACTAACTTATAATAGTTCGACCAACAACCCTTATCTACATCCACTCCCAAGTCTCTTTGTGAAATTCTACTATAATTCTTCTTTCAAGGTGAAAAATAACCTTTGTGCATTCTTTTTTAGGAAAAGAAGCCTCTTACATTCTTACTTTATATTAAAGAGGAGCCTTAATCCTAGTTAGAACCTTAGTATAATAAAATAATGCTCCAACCAAATCTTACAACTCAAAATACCTCGCTTTATCAGTTGATAATTCTAAAGTGATTCACTCATATGAATATGAGACAATGATGCTCAAACGAATGAGAAACACTTTAGAAATATGAGTAAAAGACACCCAAATGCTTCTTGAAACAAGTACTGATGGGAAAAATATGTATTTATAAAGTTTTGGGACTCGATTAGTTATTATAATGGCTAGTTATAGAGTACCAGTCTACCAGTATAGCATATTGGTTGACCAATATGCATTGAATATACAAAGTCACTACCCGTTAAGACACTAGTTAACCAGTAGGTATATTAGTTTACTAGTGTGCTTTCAATTTATAGATTTACTAGTCATTGAGACACTAGCCAACCGATAGGCATATTGGTCAAATAAACACATTAACTAATGTTACTACAAACTTTTGTTATATCAAATTTGATAATTTAAACCTATATTGGTTGACCATTAGGCCATATAAGTAAACCAATCCCCTAAAAATATGATTTTAACAACTTGAAATGTTAAAACTCAAATTTTTAAGTGTAATTAAGATTTAAACCCTTCCCAAAATGTTCCCTAAGAGTGTTTGGAAGATTAAGAGGCTTTTCCATTAAACTAAAAACTTTAATGCCTCTTGATGAATAAAAAGACTTTTGCAATAAAGTGATATGAAATGATTATATAGGGTGAGCCTTTTAAAACATAAAAATGACTGAGGTCTATAATATTCAGGTTATAATGAATATTATAAACTAAAGAATGACTTTGATGTTCCTTATTCTTACGACTTTGATGTTCCTTATTCTTCTTTTATTCTTGATTTGGTCTTTATTTTGTAAGTTGTAAACTTCATCTTTTCTTTTTTTAATTGCATGAACTATCATTTTGAGTTTATGACTACATCTTGGTCTCATATTCTTTCACATCAAAATAATAAACCCATTTGTAGTACTTAATATCTTTTATCATAAAAAATCAATTTAAAACTCCCTAAGTTCGAGATTGATGATGTTGGACAAGTTACATATGACATATTGGCTAGTATATCTCTTAAGCTTTATAGGCAATATGAGGAATAAATGCTTATATTATGATAATACGTCTTAATGAGTTGTTTGTAACATAGAGTAAGCTACAGAGATATGAGATTTCCAAATAGGAATAGCAGTAAGCTGGGCTAGCTAGTGGAAAAAATGGCACAAGCTCGATCTGAGGCCCGCTCGAGCCAAATTAGTTTGACTTAGATAGGCCTTATTTTTTTAATTTTTCAATTTAATTAATTAATAATTATAGATAAAATTATAAGGAACGAATGAAAAAGATTAAAATTAAAGTGATCAATTCAATTAATTAAAGTTACAAATTTCAATTGATTAATAAAATAAGAAAATTTGAGATTTTATAAAAACTTACATATACTAATAAAATGAATAAGATGAAACCAAATTCATTGATGAAGGAGGATATGATTATAGGAAAAAAAGAAAAAGAATATAATTGAAGTGATCAATTTAATTAATTATAGTTATGAATTAACTTACATATAGTGATAAAATGAATAAGATGAAACCAAATTCATTAATAAAGGAGGATATGATTATAGGAAATGAAAGAAAAAGGTTATAATTAAAGTGATTAATTCAATTAATTATAGGTATGAATTTTAATTGATCAAGAAATATTGAGATTTTATAATGAATAAATATGTAAAACTTACATATATTGATAAAATGAATAAGATGAAACCAAATTTATTAATGAAGGAGGATATGATTATAGGAAATGAAAGAAAAAGATTATAATTGAAGTGATCAATTCAATTAATTATAGTTACAAATTTCAATTGATTAAGAAAATTTGAGATTTTATATTGATTAAATATGTAAAAACTTACATATTTTGATAAAATAAATAAGATGAATTCGTAACTATAATTATATTCTTTTTCTACTGATTTTAGCTATAGTTTGTATTAAAATTATTTTGATCATATCTACTTATGCTTTCTCATATTCCATTTATATTCATTTTTATTTCCTATTTATCTTTTTCCAGTTTTTAAATTTTTATCAAATTTTAATTATAAATATTTTTCATAATGGAATATAGTTAGTTACCAATTTATTTAATTTTAATTTTATTTTTATTTATTTTAATTTGGGATTAATTAGATTTATATAGATTTTTAATTTAGAATTTTAAATAAATAAAAAGAAATTGACCTATTTTTAACATTTGGGATCCTTTTCTAGAATGTTTACTTAGAGTACAAAAAAGTTATAAGGAAGCTTAAAAGAAAATTTTCTTATATAATTAACTAATTAAAAAATAGAAAAAGGATAAATGTTGTAAAATAGTTGTAAAATAAAAATGAAAAAGTTAACTTAGCCATAGGAATAATAAGAGAGACAATTAAGGACCTTTTGGTATTTTCTTAGCCTTTCTAAACCTCAAAATAAAAGATAAATTTAAAAATGATGAAAGATGGGCCTATCATTGAATTGATAAAATGGATATATAAAAATTAGATATATTGATAAAATGAATAAGATGAAACTAAATTCATTAATTATAGTAATATTAATTGTACACAAGTGATTATCCAAATCATTTGTGTACAAAAAATGATACAATTTACAAAAAATCAAGATAAAATCATGATGGAGACTAGAGACTGGACATTAGATACTGGAGAATGGAGAAGGTAAAGATTAGATAGATTGAGAGAGTAGCTAATCATTGTAGTTAGGATTTTCAATAGTTTGCATCACATCATTCAAGGTAACTAAAGGTTTAAGACAAGTAGACCCCTTATTCCCTTACCTCTTCATTTTGTGTATGGAGACTCTCAATTCTCTTATCAAGTATGAAATGCTCAAAGATCCAAAATTCAGATACCATGAGAAGCGCAAGAAGATTGGTTTGAATAACCTATGTTTTACAAATGATCTACTTTTATTTTGCAGGGCCACGATGGACTCCATACAAAGTTATATGGAAGCTCTTATTAAATTTAAAATTTTCTTAGGTCTACAGTTCAATCCAACAAAGAGTCACTTCCTACTATCCAAGAAAGCTACTCCTTTGGGACCTCTAATCTTTTAATCAACAGGAATGTCATTCAAATATGCTCCTCTACTATATCTTGGACTACCAGTCTAAACCAAAAGACTTACATATGCAAAATGTATTCCACTTTTAGAGAAAATTCAGAAAAGAATCAGTTCATGGGTTAACAAGTCCTTGTCCTATAGGTACAACTCATCAAATCAATACTGAATTCTCTCTATATTTGTTGGAGTTTTCACATCTTTTGTAATAGTCCATAAATATTGTCCGCTTTTGAGCCTTGGCCCAGCCAAACCCTCACGGTTTTGCTCTTCTTAGCTCTAGGAAAACGTGTCTATGAGGGAGAGGTATCCATACCCTTATAAGGCGTACTTCGTTCCCCTCTCCATCCGATATGAGAATCTCACAATCCCCCCTTTAGGGCTCAGCGTTCTCACTGACATACCAGTTCGGATACTGGCTCTGATACTATCATAACAGCCCTAAACTACCCACCCACAGATATTGTCCGCTTTTGGGCCTTGGCCTAACCAAGCCCTTACAGTTTCGCTCTTCCCACTCCTGAGAAAGCGTGTCTATGAGGGAGAGGTATCCATACCC
>JANIIA010000003.1:15738485-15754682 GCA_027478495.1 Erythroxylum alaternifolium
TGATTAGTGGAAAGTGTTTTAAAAAAAAAATTTATACCGATTTTTGTTAAGTGTTAAGTGATGTGACATGCCATCTTTGCGGGGCACGGATCCGG
Organism: Erythroxylum alaternifolium; assembly: GCA_027478495.1. Taxonomy (NCBI): domain Eukaryota; kingdom Viridiplantae; phylum Streptophyta; class Magnoliopsida; order Malpighiales; family Erythroxylaceae; genus Erythroxylum; species Erythroxylum alaternifolium. Next base: position 15,738,581 of record JANIIA010000003.1, read on the forward strand.
GTATCACTGTCGATATCGGGTTCGGGTCCGGCGGGAGTTGGGGTGTTACAAGCATAATCCTTCTTCTTGACCAATACCACTGGTGTTGAAAATAGACTGGTACTGGGTTGACTGATTCCTTCATGCAGCATATCCTCTACCATCTTTTTCAATTTTATACTTATGAGAAAACATGTATCTATAAGGCCTTACCTTAACTATTGTAACCCCATCCTGAAGAGTAATGGCATGATTGTGTGTTTTGGTAGGTGGTAACCCTTGAGGTACTTCAAACATAGAAATATGATTCTATAACAACTGCTTCATATCCTCAGATATGTCATTCAATAGTTGAAGGAGTTAATCAGATTGTGTAGCTGAAGAGCTGGATGCCAGAACATATAACTCAGCAATAGCTTTGGTGGCTTATATTCTTTGTATATGGTGGCATGTAGTAGGAGTAGGAAGAGCAGTTAAGCAAACGCACACCATCGTGAAATTGAATGTATGCTTCCTTATAATTAGCAATGTGAGTACCAAGTGTAGCCAACCATGAAGCTCCTATTACCACATAATTTCCTAATACAGTAAAGACATAAGCAGTGAAGGAGATTACATATCCATTAATTCGAACCAGTAAAGCTCTTATAGTACCCTTAGCTACTAAGAACTGGCCATTTCTAACCATCACCTTGACCCCATAAGCTGGTTCAATTGGAAGTTGTAGATGTCGAGCCACCCTGGGTTGTATAAAACTCTCCTAACTTCCCCCATCTAATAACACTCATAACTATGTGCCATTAATAACCCTTAAAAATTAAATCTTAGCTTCTCCTAGTGTACCATTCATCGCGTGGAAGGATAAGTGATGATGAGTTAACTCACCTTGATTTTAAGTTGCTTCTTTTGATACCGTGTCCATCATTTGTTCATTTCGAGGTTTATCTACATCTATCAAAAACAACATTAATTGCTTATTTGGGCATCTATGACCCCTATGGTACTTCTCATCACATGTAAAACATAAACCCTTGTCTCTTTTTAGTTGTATCTCAATCGGATTAATATGGCGTATGGAAGTGGGATTGTAGGCAGGGGTGATGGTAACAGAGGAGGCAAATTTGTAAAAGCAATCGGTGGAGGCAGACGAATTGATAAAGTAGAATTTGTCACGTGAGGACCAAGCTTGGTTGTTAGAGAAGGAATTTTTAGCCTTGATGAGCCTAAATAATTACCAAAGCTTCTTCTTTCATCATAAAGTTTAGCAAGTCTGATAGCTCTGATCAAACTTGAAGGAACTTGTATAATGACATCACTTTTAATGGGTTCCTTTAATCCACTTATGAAGGAGTCCAATAACACATTCTTAGTAAGATCTATAGATCGGTTAGCCAGGATCATGAATAAGGTATAATATTCTTTTAATTGACCTATTTTACATCGATTTGAAAAGTTGAGCTCAAGGTGACACAAAACATGATGGGCCAAAATGATCCTCTATTGCCTGCATTAGTAAAGCCAAAGTGGGGATTAGGTTGGCCTTTTGAAAAATCTAGTACCAAGGAACCACCATCCCCTTAAAGTGTACAGCAACAATTGTGAGCCTCTGGACATCGAGAGTATCATAAAAAGTGAATAACTATTTAGATCTAAAAACCAATGTCAGAGGATTCGTCCCATCAGACTTTGGAAAATCAATTTTGACCTGTCGAACTTGCGATGTATTAGAGGAGCCAGTAGTTTGCAATAAGCCTACATTTGCTGATGACCCTTCAACCATAATATTCTGTTCTTGGCGATCAATAGATTTGCTGAGCCTCTCTATATGTCTATTCATAGATTCCAAAGTTGCCTCAATACGTCCTAAATGATTTTAAGTGGATGCATCTCGTTCATTTAAGTCTGCAATATTGTTTGACACTTAGCTAATCTCAGCAACCATTTCTTTCATCCTTGTGTTTTTAGCCATCACAGATTTCCACCACTTTGTCTCTTAATGAAAGCACCAGTGTAATTCTTGCAAGAATATTCAAGAACATACACACAATATGTCTAGGAAATACTGCTCTGTATGTATATTATATTCAATACGATGAATGTCACTAAAATTATAGAGCTAATGGATACTAATTCCAGGTTCCAATACGAAAATATGTAAGAAAACGAGAAGAATAACAAGGCAACAAAACATAGCAATGAGAGGGAGAAGGAATTAGAACCAAGAGAGAGAAAAGGACACAACAAATTCTGCACACCCCTTTTTGGTTATGTTAGTTGCATATATATTGCTTGGGCCCACTTAATCCTTAAAATGTCATTGTACTTTTCTCACATGGGGTCTAAGTTTCACCCTTTGGCATTGTGGCTCATTACTTTTTGGATCATGTTCCAACTATTCCACGTCCTTATTGTACTGAATCAAGGTTGTCTGTGAAATTTTAAAAGCACCAACCTCTTTTAAAATAACACTTTGTCTTTAAATTCCACATCTTCTTTAGAATCAAATCGAAACTCGAGGTGGTATCTAACATTGAACTTAAGTGACACCCACGATCAAGCAAAGAACACTTCAAAGTGTTCAATGATTGAAGGATTTTTATCAATCTTAGATGACACAAAATCTGAGGAACTAACCAATTTTTTACCCAAAAAAAGATGAAGAGTGGGTCTAAGAGCTTTAAGAGGTTGCATATAAGCGACAGAAGCATCGGTTAGGACATAACTCTGGTTCAAAGCCTCCATAAGAAACTTGTAATAATCGTGAAACAGAGTCACCGGCAATAGGTTACCTGTTGTTGAGGTTGTGTAGCCCATGAATTGGCAACATTTGACTCCATAAGCCCATCTTGATTAGTTTGATTTCCAGAGAAAATGGAAGGTTTGTTGTAGAAAACAAGGTTTGAAAGAGAACTCAAGTTGGTCTTCAAAGGATTTGTTAGCTAAATAAAGTTTTTAAATATTAATTAAATTACAATCTGACATGAAAATTTAATTATACATAGCATCCACATGAAGCTTATTACAAAGGCTTGCCACATTCAACTCTGTTAACAAAAAGTCTAATGTCAACTGTTTTTATGAAAAATTAAAAGTTCAACTACTTTATTGCAACTTTTTAAAATTTGAGTTATAATTACAAAATTAAGAAAAGTTTTAGATTTTAGTCGTAACTAACCCTTTTTATTTCAATTTGATATCCTAGTTCAATTATCTCAATATTAGTCATTATTGAACAAATACACTTTGGATATCATATCATTTTTCCTTCTTTTATAATCATATTGTTTATGACGATATAATGCATTGAAGTAACTCATATAAACATTAAAAATAAGAAAGAGAGAGAGAGAATAGTTATTAATAAACAAAATTACATACCTTTCAACCAAATTGTTTTAAATTTAATTTGTTGCACCTTTACTTATCATGTTAATGTGCAAACCATGATCTGTCATAATTATTTTTAAAAAATGAGAAGATATTTACCATAAGAAAAACCATTTAGCCAATAAAATACTTATCTTCCTTTAAAGTAAAGTGATTGCTCATTGTCCTTAGTGATGTTTAAGATATAATTTTTAAAACATTTTGTTAGTTTAGGATCAATATTTTATGCCTTATCTTCTCTTGAGCTCTCCAAAATATGCTTAAGTTATATATACCTAGTAATCCATTTCTCTTTATTTGCCACTTATCAATATGTGCTTCACTACACCATTAAACCTTTTGATAGATAATAATTACCTATTCCATCCCTCGAGGTCATATAATTTGTATCATTGTTCTTTATTGACGATCTTATATATGTATACAGACCATGAACATATATAGGAGTTGTTTAAATCCCTAATCACCACTTTTCTCTTGTAAGTAAGCAAATTTTCACTCATCTTATGTAACTAAGCAAATTTCTTTCTTTTAAATAAGTAGAAAAGAAAAAATTGTTATATCTATAAAAAATTAATTGAAGGTTAACTTTAAAATCAAAATGTCTATGCCAAAACTATCCATAAAGACACATCAATTTTTTTAAAAAGCAAGTAATTATTTAATAAATGAAACAAGTAAATAATACATCCAAGTTTTACTAAATTATAAAATAGGAGCTAAACAATCCCGACCAAAAGTAGAGAGGAATTTGTGAAGCTAATAACATTCAGGGGGGATTAGACAAATAGAGAGCTTATGCCAAATCTCCATATATAAATTAAGTGTAGACCTTTTGGTCATGGCAAATAGCCTATTTTTTTGGATAATTCTTGTGGTATTTTCCTGTAGAGTTCCTAAGTGGTTGCAAAACCTTGAGTTCCTTTATTTCCAAATGAAGTATACCAATGTAATAAAGGCATTATAAAGAGTTTTAAATCACCACTATAATTTAGCTTTAATCTCATAGCACAATCCAATATATTAGTCTAACTAGAAGCTGCGATTCGAAATATTGAATAAATAAAGAATTTTATTATCACTTTTTAAAATTTGAGTTATAGTTACAAAATCGAGTAAAGTTGTAGATTTTTTTTCATAATTTCTCTTTTTATTTCAATTTGATATCCTAGTTCAGTTGTCTCAATATTAGTCATTACAAAACAAATGCACTTTGGACATGATATCTTTTTTCCTTCTAATATAATCCTATTGTTTATAATGATATGATGCATTGAAGCAATTCATATAAACATTAAAAAAATAGTTATTAATAAGCAAAATTTCATACTTTTCAACTAAATTGTTTTCTATTTAATTTTTTACAACTTTACTCATCGTGCTAATGTTCAAGTCATGACTTATCATAAAGATTTTTTTTACAAATAGGAAGATGTTGCCTTTATAAAAACCATTTGGCCAATAAAATGTTTATCCTCCTTTAAAGTAGAGTGATTGGTCATTGTTTTGAGTGCTATTTAAGATCTAATTTTTGAAACAGTTTTTTAGTTTAAGATTAAGATTTTAGCTCTATCTTCTCTTAGGCTCTCCAAAATATGCTAAGTTATATACACCCTGTGATCCACTTCTCTTTATCTACCACTTATTAGCATGTCCTTCACTACATGTTAAACTTTCTGAAGTATACTAATTACCTATTCCCTCCCTCGAGGTTAAATAACTTGTATCATTTTTCTTTCTTAACAATCTTATATACGTAGACAGATAATGAACATATGTAGGAGTTATTTAGACCCCTAATCACCACTCATATTATATAAGTAGGATAATTTTCTATTTTTAAAATAAATAAAAAAGAGAAAATTGTTATATCTTAAAAAATTGAATTGAAGGCTGACTTTAACATCAAAATTTGTATGGCAGAACTATTATAAGGTACATCAATTTTTTTAAAAGTAAGTAATTGTATTAATAAATGAAACAAGTAAGGAATACATCTAAGTTTTATAAAGTTATAAAGCAGAAGCTAGACATTCTTGATCAAAAGGAGAGAGGAATTTGTGAAGCTAAAAACATTTACAAGGGATTACAAAAAATTTCATAATAAAGAGCTAATGATAATTCTCAATAGATAGATTAAGTGTAGATCCCTTAGTCATAACAAATAGCCTGATTTTTTTGGATAATTCTTAATGCATTTTCCTCTAAATTACTTAAATGGTTGCAAAATATTCTTGAGTTCCTTTTTTGCTAAATGAAATATACTAGTGTAGCAAAGGCCATTCTGAAGAGTTTTAAATCACCACTACAATTTAACTTTAATCTCAACACATAATCCAATATATTAGTCTAACTAGAGGTTGTGATTCAAATATTGAATAAATAAAACAAGCGTAATTGAAGTACAGAGAAATACACGCATTAAATTAGTAAATGATTTAGACATTCAAAGGAGAAAGAGCATAAAGCACACGTTAAGCTATTCATACTAGGTCTCAATCTTTCTTTAGTTTTTAATCTTCTTAAAGTTAACCTTAAGATGAAGGAATGTGAAGGTAGAATGTGAGAGCCCCAAATAAGCTTATACCATAACAATGGAGGAACTTAGTAAAGTAGCAGCTTCCTATATAAGGTAGAGGTAAATTTCATGGACTTATCTACATTCTAAGTAATGCAGTCTTCTTTTGATTGGTTAAGAAAGTAAGCTAGCTAGTTTCTGGTTATAGGTTTACTTCCTTTTGAAGAATATTGTCAGGTCCAGTTGTTATTCAGTTCTAGAGTTTCAACTTTAATTTTTATAAGAACAATATCCTTAAGATGTAGGGCGTCATTGCACCTAAGTAAAAGACCTAATCTATATCAATGATCAAACCAGAAATAAGTTATTTTACGAATCCCAATCCTATGAACAATTACAGGTTGAACTAGCTATTTGATTTCTAGAAAATTTTAAAAGGTATAAGATTAAATAGAGCTAGGAGGCGTGGTCCAAATGCTTTTTATTTCCAATTAATCATAAACTCCATTAACTGTTTTGGCTGGCAAATCTAGTTCCACTTGATATAGGGAGTTTTATTGGAGGAGTTAGGATCATTCCATATAAAGTCCTTAATCAACTTATCAATGTCCTTCATAACAACATTATGGATGGCAATTTAACAAAACTAGTAGTTGCATAAGTTATAGATCATGGCAACAACAAATTAGAGCTTGCCCCGTAAGAAAGATATCAATTATACTAAGCTTGCACCTTTCTTTTATCTAAAGCTTGCACCTCTCTTTTGTCTACAGCTGACTAGGGAAAATACTTTGCACTAAGTCTTTTAGTAGATATAATAACTCCCAGATAGTAGGTTCTCCATTGACTATAACAAAGGAAGAGGCTAAAGTTATACAAGATAAAATCCATTTCACAAACTTAATAGGTTAACTAAATGCAAGAAGAGCCTCTTTAAGGAAGTACTAATTTATTTAATCAAAGGCCTTGGTTTTCAAGGCACAACTTTTTTTTTGTTTTACTTAAGTTATAACCCTTAAGTGATATAAGAATATTATCACTAATGCACCTTTCATGTATATAAGCACCCTAACTAAGGTTAATGAGAGCTATAAGAGTAACCTTAAACTTATTTTTTGGTATCTTTTAGACAGATTTATAGACAATATTACAAAAGGAAATATAATTGTAATATCATTCAAATTTGAGGTGTTTGGCTTCTTTGGGACAAGGTATAGGTAGGTCTTGTTTAACTTAGGTATAATTACCCCTAAGTTGAAGGACTCCTGAATTATGTTGATGATCAAAGTGCTAGTTAAATCCTAAATAGCTTGAAAGAATTTGTAATTGAAGTCATCTGGCCTAGGGCCCTTATCAGGGTGTGAAAAGAATAAAGTAGTCTTAATTTCTTCTAGAGTAAAGCTTCTTATGAGCTTACTATGATGATAAGAAGTCAATAAGACCTCAAGGGAAGTAAGGAGGTCTTACGGAAGTGGTTTCACTCTTTTGGATATTCCCAAGATCTTTCTGAAGTGCTCAAGAGCAAGATCTTTAAGTTTGTTGATTACCTTATTTCCTTTAATGTCTTTAAGTATAGAGATTTCATTTTTGTTTGTTCTCCCTCTTACAACATTATAGAAAAATATGGTGTTGCTGTTACCTTCATCAAGCCATTAGATTCTTGATTTTTTCCTTAATTGTGAATTAAGGAACTCTAATGTAGACATATATCTCTTTAACTTCATGCTTTACTGGAGTTTGAGTGAGGGGATTCGAAGGGTCCTTTTGTAGCACCCCACTCCCATTAGACACATGCTCGTACATCATTCTAACATTCAAGCATATGCCCGATGGAAGCAGTGCGCTAGAGCACTCACATCACTTAACATGACATCATAATTAAAACACAATACTTAATGTCTAAAACTCAATTCCTCATTTTAATTTCATAAAATATAATGTACATTGTAGCATTACAGACATCCTTTATATATATGTACAACATCAAAACTATAAGAGTCTACTACTCTTTTACAAAATCTACATGAAAGAGGAATGACATAAATATTCTATCTAGATCATTCAGTTTTAGTTAATCGATCTTTGAGCCATTTCTTCTGTTTAAAAGCAGTACTAGGTTTCTTCTAAGTTGCCTTAGAAGCTAAGTCCCCTCTCTCGTACTTGAAAAGTCAATGTTCCAAAATTTTTTATGAGTTTTACTAACTCAGTGAGCTACCTATCATCGATGACTTACTCATATCACATAATGAAGAATAGGTCACAATTCACATTCAATTTCTAGATAAGTAATAGCACCGTTTGCACTTCACTTCATCAATTATCATATAGCATCAAATATCAGTTTGTTCACTTATTTCATAATTCACATTCAAGACAATTCAAACAATACATTTCAATCATTTAAACATATATATCAAATGTATATGCAATGCTCATGAGACTCACTTTCAATTATTACATTGTTATGATCGAGTGTCTTTTTCACTGTCCTATATCCATTGGGGAGATCGGGCTTATTAATAACTATCCCATATCCATTGGAGATACTGGGCTCATTATACATAGTGAGCTAGAGGCTCTTACCACATTCTGAGCTTTAAGCTCTTTTTCACTGGCGACTCCAGTCACAATTGCCTTTATCTTATCATACATTCAAGTAATGAAATGTATCATATGTATTCAATCAATCACTTATGTTCGATCATTCATATTTACATTCACATTTTTCTTCGGACCTAAGTCCAGCATTCAACAATAATGTTGAGTACATTTATTTTGGTCAAATTCACATCTAATGAGCACTTCCACTATGATTTTCGTGCATCAAATGCCTCAAAAATTCAATGTCCGGAATCAACACATTCACATCACATAACAATTAAATACAGTACTTTAAACAAGCAATTAATTAGTGCGAGACCATCTAGGTTACTCACAGTATGCTCCAGATAGCTATTGCCTCGATATTCCGGTAATATCTGGATACGATCGCTTTATTTGCTCTTCTATATTATGCAACATATACACAGTTACACATTACTAATTTTTATAATCATATTAATACTCAATCATACACATATGTATATGTGTTATGTATAATGCATGCTCAATGACAATCCCAGGTGTGTTTCTTTAATTCATTTCTTAGAATCATTCAACATCATCTTTCAATCATTCTTTAATAACTAATACACTTTACTTACTTTAATCACCTAATCCATCATCAACTAAATTCATTCTAGGCCTTATTCAAGCCTAAATATAACATAAGGAAACACCTTAGCATTTGTTGGTTCAAACATTACTCAAAAGATAGCTTTTTACTCTAAGTGTCTACCCACGCTTGTGTTGTCCCTCCCATGATTGTGATATAACCTCATGGAACTAGCCACAATCATGGTTATCCTACCACGATTATGATAGAACCATATTTTTGTTAGGCCACGATCATGGGGTGAGGGCCACAATCATGCCTTGTAATTTCTTTGTCTATTCTCACGAATTCAACATATATATACTAAAATCAATTTCACACCAATTTTCTAGTATTCATATCCATTTATACAACTGCATTAATTCAACTACCATATTAGTTGCATTAAAATCCACAAAATTTTACTCATTTATTTCATCATCATTCACTTAATCTTATTATATGTGCATTCTAACTTTCTCCATATTATACACAAGACACCTCTTGCCAAAATATTTATTTTTGCTTCATTTTCCTTTTTTTCCTCACTTTTATTTCAGGTCAATATCAACCACAAACAATTCACAATCTATGGATAATCATAGACACAAAAATAGAACATTCATACTTATAAATTCATCATCAACTTTTTGCACACATTTTAATCCATTATCACATTCATTTCACTTCTGAATTATCACCCTAATTTACCTTATTTCAAGACACCACACTAATCCTTTTCTTTAGCTTTAAACTCATTTTAGTACATCTCTAAAAAAACCAAGGAGATACACATTATTATACATAAAAATAAAACATGAAATCATCCATTTACTAATTAATGTTTATACACTCTTTCTACATCATTTTAGGGACCAATATATCTCAAAACATCTCTACAACAACTTATGATTTATCACTCATCATAACACAAAAACAAGACATAACCCTACTTCTACATCCATGCATCATCATATTTTAACTTCTTTTTCATAATCATTCATCCCTTAATCTATCATCATAAATGGTTTTTATTAAGCAACTCAAGAACAACATTAACACACTAAAAATTAGAACATAAATCTCTTTAATTTTTTTGACACCCATGTTAAAGCATATATATATATGACTCCATGATTATGATCATCAAATCTCAAATCATTCATCATATTTAATTCATTTGCAACTACCCATAAAGATCAAAGTAAAGCTTACTTGATAAAACTCCTAGCTCTTCAAAATCAGGTGAACCTTAGCTTTCCATATACCACATGATCATCAACATAGAGGTGAGGTGTTTTAGGTATTTAGTGACAAATAAATAAGACAACAAAAATGGAAGTAGCAAATGAAAAGATGAGAGCAAGATTCAACGTTGAGACGTGAGAAGAGAGTTTTGCAGATGAAGACAAAATGAAGAACATGAAGAATAGAGATTAACAAAAAGATGAGAGCAATGAATGAAGTGAAAGACAAATTAAAAATGAAGATAGTCTTTCATCTAGGAGAAATAACGTGGGTTAAGATATGGCATGGCATGTGACACTTATCACTGTTAGGGTTATGTAAATATAGTGCCCTGAAAAGCAAGTGTATTTACATATAACATAATTTTCTTCCAGTTACAATATTGTAATGAAAATATTTATTATTAATAAAACAAAAAAGTTAGGTTATATTTTTATGAGCATGGTATAACTAGTCATAAGGTACCAAGGTTCCTTTATAAGTAATATACATATACATGGAGATGTATAGGAAACATGTACATTATTAGAATCTAAATTAATTGATTCACAGTTAAATAATCAAGTTGGTCATTTGATTATAGTTTAGAATGTAGTGTTGCGATTTACTTCCATGTAAGTAAAGGAGTTTACTTCAAATTATGATAGTAGTTAACTATCAGTAATGGCATTATTAAATGAATCTAGAATCGCGTATGTTTTTAAAGAATAAAATAGGTCGTTACTTTAATCTTAAAACATACACCTTAGCATTCGTTTATTACGAACCACAATCTTGATGAGTGGTGAACTCATGTGTGTTTCATTATAATTCTTGACATGATCATAATGGATTTTTACGGGGTATCAATCTAGTGTCAGCATGTTGGAATTATTAATTGAAACATGCAACAGGGAACATTCACTCAAATAAAGAGGTTATAGTGATACCATCACTTCTAGATGTTTTACGGAGATTGGTGATTAAACTGGCACCAGTAGTTTGATAGACTAACTACCTATCAAGTCTTAACACTAAGATTAGATCTTGTATGTTAATCATCATGTAGAGTAAAATGGGAGATCTAAAAGGAAAAATTAACATAAAGGCATAATGGTATTTTTACCTTTTATTGTGTGGATGGCTATAATATGGTTCATAATAGAGTTTGCGATTGGTCATCGGATTAATAATTTTGAAACACAATTTCTCATAATTTAAGTAATTCAAGAGTTTAACCAATTGTCTTTAGTGGAATGACATTTGGTTAATAAGTCAGAATTAATTCTAATGAGATTAAATTAATTCCGGGCTTATTATAGCTTGAATTATTTAAGTCCAATTAAATTTCCCACTTGGCTTCTAAGAAGGTTATCAAGGAAAGCAAGAATAGTAAACGGAGGTTAAAGAAAAGAAAATGAGATAGTTTGGAGATGGACGAATTAGATTCAGGAAAATAAGACCGGAATAATTTAATTAAGAGTTCATTAAATTGGGTCTTAAGCTTATAATTAAATGTTAGGTTTACACTAATTAATTGTTAATTATAAGCCCAAAGGAACATTTAATATTGGGCTGGTTTTTGATTTAATTAATTAGATTGATTGAATTAAAAAAATTTAACAAAAGGATAAGCAAAACCGAATTCTACAATATTGTAGAATTCGGTTATGCTTCTTATTCAATGCTGTTGGTGGCTAGCTTTTAAAGCACCTTAAACATGAAAACCTTAAATGATGATAACATCCAAGTGTTGGCTTTGGAAGGTCTGATTTTTCAATTAGCTTTGATCAAATGCTAAATGGGTGTGCGTGTTTTTGGCTTGCCTACACTCTCTCCCAAATGTCCAAGTGTTGGACACATGTTCATTTAGTTTTATTCAAAATGAACGTACATGCAGCCATGCATATTAACGTAGATGGTTTTTAAACACTCACTCTCTCCTTCTAATGAATTTGGTGATGCTCATTTTTAAATGGTTTTCATGCTTGTTTTAAAAGCATAAGTGGACAACACTTTCATTTATTCAAAAGTGAATGAGAGGGTGCAGTTTTTTAGCTCACCATTAACATAAATTTTGGCTCACCATTGGTCTCTCCATTTTGTCTCTTCATTTTCTCAAAAACCGAATAGCCATAGCAAAGTGATATACCTCATTTAACATTCTTCTAAACGAAGGTGTACGTTTGGTTTTGGCTATCGACACTCACTCCAAACCTTCGCCATAGAAAAAGAGAAGCTCTCCATTTTTACTCTCTTTTGGCCGAAAATAGAAAATGAGAATGTCTCATTTTGTTGTTCTTTTGAACTAGCCGAATATAAAAAAAAGTTTGTTATTCATTTTTCTTCTCCTTTCCCACTAAAGGATCTTAATAACCAAGTTGTCCAAGGAGAACAAGTGGTAGATCGGATTGGTTGAGGACACAGTAGCGAGGAGTCAAAGCTGTAGCAAGGAGTTGGTAAAATTTTTGATCTTGTTCTTATTTGATTTATTTTCCTTATACCATATCATGTATGGATTAAAGCATGTTGATTTGGTGTTTTACTATATTATGATTTCGGAAAAAGTTTCTAAAATCTACCATTTAGCTAAACCAAGCATGTTTTTTGTTTCGATCCAACATGAAATCCGTCACATATGCCTTAAGCATTCCTTCAATGGTTCGAATGGTCCTCTCAAATTGACCATCTATTTGGGGATGGAAAGTAGTGCTAAATTTTAACTTGGTCCCCAGAGCTTGTTACATGCTTTCCCAAAATCTCAAAGTAAACCGAGGATTTCTGTCAGAAACTATGGAGTTTAGAATCCTATGTATTCTCACCATCTCATCAATGTACTTCTTTGCTAGCACATGCAGAGAATCAGGCTGTTTAATTGCTAGAATATGGATTGACTTCGTCAAATGGTCAACAATAACCCATATGGCATCATGCTTCCTACTGGTCATGGGCAAACCCATCAGAAAATCCATGGTTATCCTTTGCTACTTCCACTTAGGAATGGAAAATGTCCTTAACTTACCTGAAGGTGCTTGGTGTTAAGCCTTGACTTGTTGACACACTAAACACTTGCTTACATATTCTGCTACGTCCTTCTTCATACCTTTCCAATAGATATGCTCTTTCAAATCTCTGTACATCCTGGTGCTACCTAGGTGCATGGTATAAGGCGTATTGTGTGCCTCGTCAAGTATCTCATCCTTTACCTCCTTGACATTTGGAATACAAAGTCTATTGCCTACAACCATAAGTCCATCATCCCTCACTTCCACTTCATATTGCTTGTCATTCTTAATTTCTTCTAAGAGCTTGTTCAAATCTGCATCTTATTCTTGTAACTTCTTAACTTTCTCTCTGAGTATTGGTCTCACTCTAGAATTAGCAATAATGCAATTAGGTTCCTCCTGTTTCAAGCTTATTCTAAGCTTAGCCATCTCTTCCAATAAATAACAGATAAATGGTCTGAACATGGGCTATGGAGGATTTCCTACTCAAGGCATTGGCCACTACATTTGCCTTGCCTGGATGGTATTCAATCAACAAGTCATAATCCTTATGTAACTCTAACCACCTTCTCTGTCTCAAATTCAACTCTTTCTAGCTCAATAAATTCTTGAGACTTTTATGATCTATAAAAATCCTCATCTGAACTCCATACAGATAATGTCTCTAAATTTTCAAGACAAAAATTATTGCTGCTAATTCTAGATCATAGGTCGGGTAATTTAATTCATAAGGCTTTAGTTGCCGCGATGCATAAGCTATTACCTTGTCTCTTTGCATCAACACACAACCCAAACCCTTTCTAAAGCATCACTATAAACTGTATAGCCCTCATCTCCCAAAGGCAAGGTCAGAATTGGAGCACTTTTCAATCTGTGCTTAAGCTCCTCAAAGCTCTTATGATATTCATCACTCCAGATAAACTTCTGATTTTTCCTTAATAATTTGGTCATTGGAACTGCTATCATAGAGAATCCTTCAACAATCCTTTTATAATATCTTGCCAGACCCAAAAAGCTTCTCACTTCTGCCACTGTCTTTGGTACAAGCCATTTCACCACTGCTTTAGTTTTTCTCGGATCGATATGTACCCCATCCTTCAAAATTACGTTTCCTAGGAATATCATCTTTTGAAGCCAAAATTCACACTTGCTGAATTTGGCATAAAACTCCTTCTCCCTTAGTGTTTGCAACACTATCCTTAGATGTTCCTTATGTTCCTCTTCCCTCTTAGAATAAGCCAAAATTTCATCTATAAATACTATGACAAATTGGTCCAGATATTCCTTGAAGACCCTATTCATGAGATCCATAAACGCAGTTGGAGCATTGGTCAATCCAAATGGCATGACTAGGAACTCATAATGTCCATAACGTGTCGTAAAGGTTGTTTTGTGTGCATCAGATTCCCCTAATTCTGAGCTGATGATAGCCTAAACTGAGATCAATTTTAGAGAAGACCTTTCCTCCTTGCAGCTGATCGAACAGATCATCGATTCATGGAAGAGGATACTTGTTCTTAATGGTCACCTTATTGAGCCTCTAGTAGTCAATGCACATGTGCCATGTTCCATCCTTCTTTTTAACAAATAAAAATGGTGCTCCCCATGTCGACCAACTTAGCCTTATATACTCCATCTTTAACAGTTCTAACAACTATTCTTTAAGCTCCTTCAACTCAGCTGGAGGCATTTTATACGGTGGTATGGAAATGGGTGCAGTACTTGGAATCAAATCGATGGCGAATTCGATTTCCCTTGCTGGTGGCAATCCAAATAAGTCTTCTGGAAACAAGTCTAGAAATTCCCTCACAATTGGAAAATCTTCTAACTTTCCTTCGTTCACCTCGGTGTCCACAACGTGTGCTAAGAAGGCTTCACACCCTTTTCTCATCATCTCGATAGCTAGTAAAGCTGAAATAATTCTTGGTGATGGTGTTTTTCTGTCTCCCTTAAAAGTCACCTTCTCACACTTGTGAAGATCAAATTCTACCTCTTTAAGGCTACAGTCTAACTTTGCATGATATTTCTCCAAGGCATCCATTCTAAGTATAACATCTACGCCCTTTAAATCTAAAGGCATTAAGTCCACTACCAGTCTAGCACCATCAATAAAGAGTTTACAATCTCTATATGCTTGACTTATTATCACATTCCTGCTTATAGGAGTGCTAACAATCAATGGACTATCAAATGGCACCAAATTAACACCATGTAATGTCCTGTTTATAGAAACAAAAGAATGTGTAGAGCTGGAATCAATCAATAAATATGCTTCTAAATTAAATAATCGAGCCATACTCATAACAACTTAAGGTGCGGCTGTAGCTTCATCTTTGGTCATGGCAAACACTCTTGCCTGTGCTTAACCCGTTGGCCTTCTTAGAGGAATAACCTTCTTTGCTGCTCTAGAACTTTCCACCTCAGCGGTTGGCCTGGTTCCTACTATTTCAGCTTTCTTTGGGGCTTGCATCTGCGACCTATCTTGCCTTAGTGCATGGGGACATTCCCTGACCATGTGTCCCTTCTCTCCATATTGGAAACATACTTCAAGTAACTTGGGGCACTTTCCTCTGCAAAACTTCCCATAATGCTCGCATTCGGGGTTCGTATACCTACTCCTCTCTATTCTTCTATTGCCTCCTACAGTTGAGGCTTGCACTGAAGCTACCTTTGCTTACTTGTTCTTATTAGAGCCACTACTTCTTAGTTCGCTCTGTGTAACATCCCGTTCCCACCTAACGGGTCGGATCAGGGAAACGGGTCTACGAGAAGACCAATTAGAGAAGTCAGGAC
>JANIIA010000003.1:16283319-16301237 GCA_027478495.1 Erythroxylum alaternifolium
CCAATAGGTATGAGACTGATCTTTGAAGATTGGACCGATCGGCCTGTGGGTCATTACGACTGGGCTCGGGCCCAGCAGGACCCACCCGACCATGTTTATATTTTAAATTTAAATTTGAATTTAATGTCTTGTTTTTATTTTTATTTTCAAAATGTTATTTTGTTGTTAACTACTTAAATATTATTTAATTTTATGATTAATATTTTATTCAATTTATTTTATAATTTTAAAATAAAAATTTTTAAAACTAAAATTATTAAATAAAATTATAATATCTTAAATATATATCAATTTAAAAAATAAAAAATAATCATATTTCATAACAATTTCATTTTGAATCGTGAAGGTCTACCAAATCAATCATTAAAGAAAAAGCTGAAGGTTTTTACATGAATTGCCAACAAAGTTGAGAATACCGCAAACAAAGCTGAACTTGTTCCAGCATACAATATAATATAATTGGGCAAATTAATCTCCTCTTTCATATGAGAAGAATGAACTTTATGTAATATAGCTAGAAAAGAATTTCCCTTCTTAACTTACTGGGCTTCATGCCTCCCCTGACCCGGAAGAAATTGGATCCCTAGTTGCTCATTCCACTCTTCTCTGTAGTGATCAACTTCCGCTCACTTTCATGTGTCAGTTAGTTTTGAATCTCTATACCCTCCCCATGTTCTAATCCTATCTCCCGCAACAGAAGCCTGCACCTCACACCAATTGAATTATCATTTCTTTTCCACACAAAAGATGCAGAAATCGTTGTCTAAAAACAAAACTACTTACCTCTTTGTTCCAATTTGTTCTGTATATCATCCAAGAAAGGATTAAAGTCTGCACCACAGTTCCTGATATCATTCCCATCCAAATTCCCTGTTGAATCCAATATGAAAGCCAATTCTTCTTTAGATAAAAGCAAAGAACTAATTAAATTCCATAAACTCGCCAAGGAGAAGTGACACTAAAGATCAGGTAAGAATTTTTATATGAAGAGAACTTACGGTGACACCCATGCCAATCTTGTAACCTAATAGCAGACCTAGAGGAATACCAAACACATAATAACACCCAATATTCACGTAAGCAACAACGGCTTGCCATCCAGCTCCAATGGCCACACCTACCATAATAATCCAACAGAAAGGATATGTCAGCCGCAAAAGGAATAGATGAGTATAATCAAAAAAGTAATGTTGATTTCACCCAAAAAAAAAAAAAGTAAAGTTGATTACCAGAGAGAACAGGCTGAACACTGTTAATGATAATACTGCATCCCAACAGTGGCGTTAGCTCATCCACGACCTTCGTGACTTTTTTATCACTCGAAAACAAAGATGGATAGCTGTTCCTCGTAATAAGCAGAATGAGAGAAAGGATGAGACCCACCAAAAATGAAGAGACAACAGCTACTATCAGAGATAATTTTGCTGCCCTCGGATGAGCTGCTCCTAACTCATTTGAAACCCTCACGCTGCATGCACAAACAGTTGATTGCATTTGATGCAGATCCGATTATCACAAACAAACCAAAGTACGAGGAAGCAAAATAAAATTTGTAATTTTTTAAGTGTTATATGTACAATGTACATATATTATGGTGAAGTGATCGTCACATAAGCAGAGAAAAAACCTTATAGCTGCATTCATTCACATAGACACCATTATCGTCCACCCCAATAAGTTCATGCTGCAAATTCAACATTAACAGAATTAGTGCTACTTTATGAAAGAGTAAGAGAAATCAATAATAGTTACGATTATAACACATTACTGTATTTTAATTTATCAAATTTCCGATATTAGTTAACTTTGATTTCATATTTTTGAAATATTTTCGATCTATATGTAGAAATCCATGATTTTATTTAGTACTTTCCCGAGCTATCTATTCAGTGTCGAAATCAGAGGCTTTATTCTAAGCTCTTAATTAGTTACCAATACTCGATCATCGACAATCAACCGGAGGTTGTGATGACACATGCTTTAAGCTGTAGAGCTAGCTCTAGTTTTAGACATCTGGAACAGACGATATTTACAAGATCATTTCTAGGACCACCCTTCCACAACCTGCCAAATTGACAAATTGTCATCTCAAATTTCTTTAACTTGGTACATACTTTGAATGGAAAGTATACGTCCCAATCTCTGTTTTGCTTTCGTCTTTTCACAAGGATATAAAAGCTTGAGACTTCTATAAAACGACATGCTAATTATTCTAAGGCATCGGGAGAATGATCATTTTAAATAATAGCTTCAACGCTGAATTATGAATTGTGGACCTTATATTTTGATGATACTTATCCAAATTGATCTTGTATTATGTTATAGACTCGGATTGTTGGTGTGAAGCCAAGAAAATAACTACCTGTCAATACTATACTAAGGACTGGGTGGAGGCATTGACCTATCTACCTATGAGATTTTGGGTTTTTTTTTCCTCTTTTGCGAAAGTTTAGACCTTCTATCTATACATTCAAAGATAAATTTTACAATAATTAATGTGTAAATTTATGTAAGAATAGAATAAAAGGATAAATAAGGTACAAATAAAATATAATTTATAAGGTTTTGCAAGAGTTGAATTAAGGAATTAGTAAATGTAAAGAAAAAAAAAACAAGTTGCACAAAATGTTTTAAAAGAATTTATTCTAGGACTTAAACTTCAATTTTTTTTAAGTAAACAAATACTAACTAAAGAAAAAAGAATTCAATTTAAGTAATCATATATACTTAATTTAGAAGATTGAGTTCAAGCAGAAAGTCATAGTTAGCTAAGGACTTAGAAATGCAGTGGTATATATAGCATATAACAGACAATAGTTCGAAAAATATTTAACCAAAATAAGGTACTTTATCAAGACCCAAATGGAAGAAAACAAAACAAAAAAACAATTTATTCACAGGCAAAGCAAACAATGAATTCTTCATGGAGCCTTCTATTCATTACTAATCACTGAACACTGAACAGCCAATGAAATAGTGATATACGAGAGAGAGCGTGGGAAAAACTAGTACAAGAAGTATTCAATTCTTCCACCACTACCTCAATAGATAAGAGGACTTTAGAATGTGGTCATCGTCAATGATTGTTTTCTAGACTTTCTTCACTGAGGCCTTTTTTTAATGTGGCGGGAGTCAATCTCCAAATTTTGGACACTCAATATTCAATTGTCGTGGTCCGACTTTTCCTATCTATCACTCTCGACACACAGATTTGTGTTAAGCAATTACTTAATTACCTTAAACCCATCCAAGTTAATGTTAAAGGAAAGAAAAGTAAGTCTAATGATAGTTTAAGCAAGGAAGAGAAAGTTGAGTATCATCTAAATAAAGTTGGAGCAGTAAAACAAGGTCAGGTCAGATCACTGGTGGTCTCCGAATCTGCTACTGGTCTTTCGGAGGCAGTGATATTAATGATGTTAAGATGAGCAATCTTGTCAATTGACACCAGTATCGAACTTACCATATAGACAAAGCATCTACCGACACCTCTGCGTTCTTTAAGTAGCCGGCGAAGAGTATTAACGCCATGAAGTACCACACCTCCAAGCTGCATTTTTTTACGAGGAAAGCTCAAATTTATTTGACTATAATGTAAGCAGTAGATAATCTCTGTGTCTAATTCAAGAGGAATAATGATCTAAAATTAATTAATTAATGATTTTTTAATAAATTTATAAAAACTCTCATGTCTTCTTTTCTCACGTGTGATTTGGTATGCACCCCTGCTTGGGATATGACAGTTCTATAATCCTGATGACTATACATGCACTTAATTAAGCAACAAAGAAAAACCAAGAAATAGGGTTGTTGGTACTTCCAAAACCTGACACTACTTGCACTGTTGACTATTGAGACTTGAGAGTTACCATATATCTACACAAAACAGTAAACACAATGGATGTTCCGAGAAAAAAAGACCAGCTTTCTGCTGGCTATAACTGTGATGGGCAGACAACAAATTTCGATCATTTTTACTAGGTTGATCCGTATCCACTTTAGAGAACCATATAAGTCAACTTTTCGTTAAAAGATGGAGTCCCTTAGTTGTCTAAGGATCTTGCAGCTACCAAACACATGGTAGTGCAACAGATGGGTCCATATCTATAATCCATTAAAAAAGGGGGGATTCAAGGGCTACTTCAATTTGAATTAAAAAATAAAAATTACAATAATTCTATAAAACAACTACTGTTAATATAAATATAATTTATCTCTCTTTTTTTTAATCTCCTTATTCTATATCTTATCAAAACAGCTTTATTTATGTGGGAGCCAGATCTTGTAGCACTTAAGAGAATGGACAGGGGAGTGGGACTATGCATATGCATCGGGCCAATTAAATGGAGTAATCTTATACTAAGATGCTGCACATATATAACATTCTATATGTTATGTATGACAAATTGATTTCAATTGGTTTTACTTTCTCCTGAAATCGATTGGTATCAAGCCAGCAACAAGTAATGACTACTGAGTACTTCGTGAAGCATTCACAATAATTGCAGAGAACAGTGAGAGTTGATTACCAGAGCATTACAGCTGATGCAAGAGACAGCCTAACAAAACTCCACAGATTTTGGAAAGCTTTCCACGAGAAACCATTCCAAGCTCTTCCACAACTTCCACTCAGGATATATATAAGCTGAGACGCGTCTATAAGCCACCAAGAAGCATTCAAAACCACCGCAGCGCCCACCAAGCCCCACCCTAGCTTCAACATCAGCAACCAGCTGAAGAGCGTGTGTAGGACAAACGCCACTGCCGCTATCACCGCCATAGCCATCATTTTGCTCTGAGCCTGCAAAAACTTCGCCATTGGGAAGTTGAAAGCATAGGCAAATAGTTGCGGAATCATCCATATGGCAAAGGTCCCAGCTGCCTTGGATATTGCTTCCTTCTGGCCTATAAGTCTCAGAAACGGAGCTGCGAAGATGTATATTAGACTGAGAAACAAAGCTGTGGTGAAGAGAATGACCCATGATCGTTGCATATAGATTCCAAGCATGTCAAGTTGCCCAGCTCCAAAAGCTTGCCCACATAGTGTTTCGAGTGCGCTTCCCATGCCAAGCTGGTTGGATTATGTAAGCACGTTTCAGTTTCAATCAATATCGAAGTAACCCAAGACATGATTTTGAAACTATACTACGCAATTCGTGTTTATGAATATGCTGTGGATATGTTGTGCTTTGTACCATTATACCAAATGAGAAGCCAGCGATGACGGAGTTCTCAACGGATACGGCGGCCAGTTGCAGAGTCCCAACGTGGCCGGCGAAGGTTTGAGTGATGGCGCCGAGAGAGTATTGACATATGGTGGTGAAGATGGCGGGGCCCGCTAGGTACCAGAGCTTGAAGGACTCTCTGTAAAACTCCCTGAAGAAATCTCGGACGCCGGTGATCGGAGGGACGTCGTCGATGTCGGCGACGAAGGAGGAGGCAAAGGAAGTGTTTGTTGTCGGTAAGTGAAGTGACTCATCATGGTCCTGTTCTCTTGGAGGAAGGAGAGGTTGCCTAGAATCCTCCATTCCTAAGCAGACAACAAGTGCAGAAAATGCCTGTGTTTCGATTATGTCATGGATGATATTTTCTGCACGATGACTGTTATATATACGAGGTTCACTTGTCGTATAATAGAATAAAGAGCTTGACACTAAGTTTTGGCTTTTTGTTGTTGAGATAGAAAAATCTAAAATTAAGTTAAAACAAGAAATGAAAATTTGAAGCAGATACAATAAGGATGTCGGTATCAACCGTGGTTCTTATGTGACGAAAATTTCAACCCTAATATATTTATACAAAAAGTATTCGGTTAAGTAGTTTTATTTTTATAAAATATGCAATCATATTTAGAAGAGTGCATCATTTATTTCATTTTAAGATTCATTTTCTTCTAACTTAATATTAATAAATAAATAGTTAAAACTTTAATATAGTTTGTACTTTGTATCTTTTACAATTTCTTTTGTGTTATGTAGGTCAAAACTGTTCTCATTTGAAAAGTGAATTAATTATTGGTTGAATTAGTCGAAATTAATATACATTTGTTAACTAATATTTATCTAGTCCATAATATATTAGTGTTAGTTGCATATATTTTGAAAATCGTAGGGGTATAGTTTCGCAAAATCTTTAATTTACCGTAGTCGTTTCTAACACAATCAAAAACTAAAAAAAATAAACACGCAAATATAAATCAACACAGAAATTTGGTAATACAGTTTGACACACTTTGTCTACGTCTATGGGGACCTCATTCAGCTTAATTCTTTCACTAACGATAATAGTTCTATACAAGACTTTATTGAGTCGACATTACTCAACACTTGACACTATCCCTTGTCCTCACAACCTGTGAAAGAATTTCATACCCAATAGTACGACCGTCTCGTACTAACCTCAACAGAAGATTTTCTCAAATAATGTTTAATGATAACGAAACAAAATAAACAACTCAATTGATTAAACAAAATTCAACATAAATGAAAACACTTGATAAAGAAAAGAAGAATAACTTCCCGATAGGTTCAGCTTCACTGAAACAGGTCTAAAAGTTGTCACCACACACTATAGGCTGATTCACACAAATAGCAGTATTAACTCACAACTACAGCAGGAAGACATAAAAAAGACATCCCATGTAAACAACCTTTCACACAAAATCCAACAGACCTCACACCACGATTAACCTTGGCAGAAATCACACATAATATGTAGAGGAACCTAACCGTGAGCCATACAACGAAAATCAATACTCAGTCGTTGCCACTCCAAAATGGCACACCCACAAAGAAAACAATCAACAAACGTTGCAACCCAGGATGAAATTATATCAACATAGAGATCCCCACGATAGTGCTTTCATGCATTGTATTTCAATCACTAGAACAAATAGACCATGGCCCCACTTGAGACACACATGCGACTAACCCACACTTGGCAAAGACAAAGGCACCCCACGTTAGTGCTTTCATGCACTGTGTTTCAATCACCAGAACAAATAGACCATGGCCTCACTTGACACACACCACTCTAACTTCAACAATTATGCAATATCCCTCAATTCACCAAAATAATTATGTCAAAGCCTCACTTTTCATGCACATCCCTATAGTCAACACCCAAAAAGCAATCACTAGATCACACACATGAGAAGTCCAGAAAAGCAGCTCACGCACACAGGGAGTTGAGACTTGGAATCACATACGCAAGGACATCTCAAGCAATCTTACAAAATTCTTCAATGATCCAACGTGATCTCCATACACTCCTGATAATAATAGACTTCTATTTCACTTCAAGTCTTATCCAAGAATCCAATTCAAATAAGAAACGTTACTTATTTACACCTCATCTTAATTTGGATTTTAATCATTATCTTGAAGATCTAATAATCAAAAAAGCTAAAATTAAATAATGAGAAATATAACAAATATCTTAACAATCTCCCTTTTTTTGATATTTTTGTCACAAATAAGAAATTCCCTTTGAATAACATAATCGAATTTATAAGTATTGAAGTCATAATACTCCCCCTTAATCCAATATCAAGTTCCAAAGAACATTCATCAAATTCTTCAAGCTCAAGAAACATCCAAAGAAACAATAATGAACATCCATCAAATATTCAATCATCCAAATTTCTCCTCCTTGGGACAAAAAGATGTCAAAAAGTAAGATTAATAATCACGGAGATACCTTAAGATATCCCTTGAATGGAACATTCACCAAAAACAATATGATATCTCCCCCTTAGGACAAAACAATGTCAAAACAAGAATGCCTTTAATGCGATCAATCTCAACGAATAAAGAAGCATAAAAATCAATAATAGATGTAGTGAAAGAATCATAAGCATGCCAAAATGACAATTTGCCACTAGTCAAAACACTAACTAAAGTATCATTACTCACATCAATGCCATCCGCATACGACTCTTTAAATTCAAAAACCCCATCATCAAGCATAGCCTCATGTACACATCAATCAACTGAACCTTAAAAAACCTATAAATAAAAACTCAGAAAGCCTAAACAATAACTCCTTTGAACCTCTTTTTGTTTTTTTGTTTTTAATAAATAAGATCAAACTATACTTTAAAAATGTAAAGCACACAGTCCCTGTGCCCCTCGAAGAAATTCAAACATAGGCTTATTCCTCGTCACATTATCTCAGTCATCAACTGTCAGGTTGGTTTCTTCATCTGAAGCAACTGACTTATCTTTAGTCTGAATAGTTTCTTCAAAAGCAGTAACTAACTTTATATCTGGCCAATTTCTTGTTTTTCCTTCACTACGTCTTTATGCTTGTACTTGACCTTTTCTAACCTAAGAGTGCTTCGATAACATAGGTTGCTGCTGGAAATTTAGTAGAGAGTGTCTAGATTTTCAGTTTTGACCTATTTGAAACATCATTTGTAACAACTTGTAACATTTTGGTTTTATGTGCCTGATTACTCCACAAAAGTGACATGTAGGTATGAACCTCTAATTCTTCCTTGAGGTTTCTTCTTGGATAGATCTGGCTGCATTATTTTTCCCATCATTCACCTTAGAGCATTTATCTTAGAGCATTCACCTTTGTAGCCAATGCCTTGAAGATCCCGTTTAATCTTATTGATTTCTAGCAATTGTTCTAATTTTTCTGTACTCCATTTAGCATTCTTATTCATTTTTCTGTACTGACCGACTTCAATTTTGTCTCACCAAGCTCATCTGATGTAGACAACAACTTCTTCTCTAGATCTTGAATGATTTTCTTTATGGAAGAGTTTTCCTCCTTCAACTTTTCATTTTTCCTATATGTTTGGACCCATTTAGCATACATTAACTCGTAAGTTTCATAAATACCTTCCTTTATATCATCTGAAGTACTGTCATCACTGTCATAAGTTGATATTGAGCTTTGAGCTTATTCGTCTTTGTTTTTCCTAGAATTTTCGGATTTACTCACATTTGCATCATCGATTACTTACTTCTTGGTTGTTATAAAGCAAGTAACTGGACTTTTGTTATATAAAGCAACTAACGTAGCACTATTCATAGCTTTTTCTTCACTACCATACTTACTTTCGGATTCATTCTTACTCCAAGTGCTTGTATAAGACTTCCCTTTTCTCTTCTTCAAGGTATTAACACATTCCACTTGCACATGTCCGAAGCCTTGACACTCATGATATTGAATTTTCTTCACTTTTCTTTCACCCTTTTAAGTTTTCCCTTGCTGTTTGCAATTACTATTTGATGAGCTCCTATAGTTTTGCCTAAAATCGGATCTATCCTTCTTCACTTTCTTTAACCACTTACCGAAATTTCTTATCAATAACTCTATATCCTCATTTTCATTAGATTCATCTTCAAAGTCATTCACAACTTTACTAATCTTGGCTTACAATGCCAATCCTGTGTTCCTCTCTTGTTAGTCCCTTAACGAATTGATCTCAAAATTGGTAATAATTCTAATTACCTTATCCAATGACAATTCATTGATATCAAGAGCTTCCTCGTTTGCTACAATTTTCAATATGAACCTCGGAGGCAACGATCTCAATGTCTTCTTAACTAGTTTCAGGTTAGAGTACTTCTTCCTGAGTTGTTGTGCTTGGTTTGCTATATCACACAGTCTCTCATGGAAGTCTCCAATAGTTTCACTTTATTTCATCCTCAACTCTTCAAATCTCAAAGCCAACATCTGAAGCTTGGAAGTTATCACAAATTTTGATCCCTCATGTATAATTTGTAAAGTGTCTCAAGCTTCTTTCGCCGATTCACAGGCTGATATAATAGCAAAGTGACCTTCATCAACTACACTAAAGATGGCGTGCTCTCTCTTCTTCAGCCCTTGTCCACTTAGATGCATCGTGAAGCACTGCTTCTTCCTTTTTATCAGTCGTCACTAGATGTGTCCAGCCCTTTAAAACTGAGTTATACGCTTTTGTTCCTTGTGCCTGAATAAATACTTTCATCCGTAATTTCTACGTAGGATAATTTGAAACATCTAACAAAGGTAGCCTGATGATTGATGCCCCTTCTCTTATAACCATAATTGCGAAACAAGGATCTGCATATACTTGATGTACCAAGTTCTGATTCGGTGACTCGCTCTGATACCAATTGAAAAATCGTATGGGTATAGTTTTGCAAATTATTTGATTTACCGTAGTCGTTTCTAGCACAATCAAAAACTAAAAAAAATAAACCCGTAAATATAAATCAAAACTGAAATTTGGTAATGCAGTTTGACACACTTTGTCTACGTCTACGGGACCCTCACCCAGCTTAATTCTTTTACTAACGACAATATTTTTATACAAGACTTTATTGAGCCGACACCACTCAATACTTAATACTATCCCTTGTCCTCACAACCTGTGAAAGAATTTTACACCCAATAGTACGATCGCTTCGTGCTAACCTCAACAGAGGATTTTCTCAAACAATGTTTAATGATAACGAAACAAAATAAACAACTCAAGTGATTAAAAAGAATTCAACATAAACAAAAGCACTTGAGAAAGAAAATAAGAACAATTGCCTAGTAGGTTCAGCTCTACTGAAACATGTCTAAAAGTTGTCATCACACATTATGGGCTGATTCATGCAAATAGCAGTATTAACTCACAACTACAGCAGGAAGACATCAAGTATGATAGCCCATGCAAATAAGCCTTCACACAAAATCTAGCAGAACCCACATCACGATTAACCTTCGCAGAAATCATACACAATATGCAAAGCAACCCAGCCATGAGCCATACAACGAAAATCAACACCCAGTCGTTACCTCTCCAAGATGTCGCACCCACAAAAAAAACAATCAACAACCGTTGCAACCCAAGATGAAATTATATCAACATAGAGATCCCCACGTTAGTGCTTTCATGCACTGTGTTTCAATCACCAGAACAAATAGACCATGGCCTCACTTGACACACACTTGCAACCAACCCACACTTGGCAAAGACAAAGTCCATCCACGTTAGTGCTTTCATGCAATGTGTTTCAATCACCAGAACAAATAGACCACGACCTCACTTGACACACACTACTCTAATTTCAGCAATTATGCAATATCCCTCAAATCACGAAAATAATCATATCAAAGCCTCACTTTTTATGCACACTCCTGCAGCCAACACCCAAAAAAGCAATCACTAGATCATGCACGTGAGAAGTCTAGAAAAGCAGTTTACGCACACAGGGAGTTGAGACTTGGAATCACACACGCAAGGACATCTTAAGCAATGTTACAAAATTCTTCAATGATCCAATGTGATCTCCATACACTCTCAATAATAATAGACGTCTATTTCACTTCAAGTCCTATCTAAGAATCCAATTTAAATAAGAAGTGTTACTTATTTATCTTAATTTGGATTTTAATCATTATCTTGAAGATCCAATAATCAAAAATACCAAAAATTAAATAATGAGAAATATAATAAATATCTTAACATATTTAATCATTGATATATTAAAAAGAGATATTTCGAACTTTTTAATACTGAGTAGAGAAAATAAAATAAAATAGATAAAACCTTTTGAAACATAGCAGTCAGACAGCGGACTAATGGATGAGAGGGAAGAGACATCTTAAATATGATGGATAAGAGAACCTGTTATAAAAGAAAATTAACAAAATAATAATGTTTTATTAATACGCTTTCCATCCATGTTACTTAAGTATTGAGACAACTGAATAACCAAACGACAAAACTGAAAATCAAACTGCCCGACATTAAAGATGGAACACATTGTAAAGGTGATGTTTTATATAACATTCCATTATTAAGAAAAAAGAAACGCATTCCATTATTACGGGCTGCAGGGCAGATGGGAAATTTTGGAAAGGGGCCTTCACACACAGATGATTCGTAATAGAAGCGTAAGGGACATGTAAGTGAACCAAACTGGGTAGGGGGTGATAGATTCCATCATCCCAAACTGTCTGCTGAGTTCCTGTGGTCATTAAGGTAAAAGGTAAAGCAAATATATTTAAATAAATCTTTTATCTGCAACCAAGCCCCAGTGCTACTTGGGTAGAAACAGAGAAGGAAAGAAAGTTGTAGGATGTCGCGACTTCTTGTATGAATAAAACGCAACTTCGTATAAGACGGGGAACAGGTCCCATTCATATTAGTTGCTGATATTAAAAGCGCCATAGGTTCGAGGCTGCAATTATGATTTACCCCTGCAAAGAAGAAAAAGTGTGGGGGTTTTAATGTAACCTGTGTAGGAACTTAATAACTTTCGTTCTTTAGTGGGACATGAAATTGAATGGTAGATAGATAGAGGAGTAAAGGCAGAACATTTATGTTTATGTTCCTCGGGCATTTCAAAATTTTGAGATTGATATTTAATATTTAGAAAGTGTTGTTTGATAATATTTAGTAAAAAAAGGAAAAATTATTAATTTAGCTTGTCCTAGTTAGTTGTTAATCAAATAGTTTAGACATAATTTTTATAAGAAACAAAAATTATAAAAAAATTAAAAAGAATTCTCAATAACTTTTAAAGTGTGAAATTAATATTAGCGTTAATTCGAAATTTGTACTATTGAATTTATCATTTGATAGCGGCTCTTATAAATCCAATAAATTAACATGGCTTGAGCTCGAAGCCTCCAACTTTTGGAGTCTCTGATTACGTTGGAAGTTCTCAAAATCAATCCCAAACGAAGTGTTAAGTTCTCAGCTACTAGTCGTAGATTAGTAAGCAGCACGTGACCTTCAGGGTTACGGTCCTTACGGATACGCGTTTGGTGCCTTTCAACATCATGCCAAGTCCTTATCGATTGGTCGATTAATTGTCGACTGCTCCCCCTTATTATTCACGTACAAACCATTTTGAAATATCTTCCGATTTAATTAAAAATATGTACAAACAAGAACAAAAGTTCAATTAAATCAGGATTCCTATTGTCACGTGAGCAACTCAAGTAAAATCTAAACCTTGTGTCTTTCCTTCCCAGAAGGTGAAGGGAATTAAGCTTGAAGATGTGTATTCATATCCACCTGGTCCACAGGTTCACATGCAAACAATTGGGACATCAAATATTTCCAGAAGATTTATTAAATTAACAAGAAGGAATTAGTTAATGATTTTGTCAATACTTTGTAAAAACCTTAGTTTTATTCATAATTGGACTAGTTCTATTGAAACTTAGTTTTATTCATAATTGGACTAGTTCTATTGAAACTATCTTCTAATTTTAAGAACTACTGTTATTATTATTATTTTTTGCAAATATAACACACTATCATTTATATATAAAGACCAGCTGGGTGAAGGATACATTTTAGTGATTTCATTTACTTCTAGTTTTTATAGTTTAATGAAAAAAAACTATTCAATAGTGTCCGTTCTTCTTTCTGTATAACAGCAGTTGGTTTCCTTTGGAATGCTAATGCATTGTGAATAACGACTTTACTTTTGTTGTTCGTTTACTATGGAATGGTAGTTGACAAGTGTTTTTGTTCTTTTTTTCTGAAAGAGGTAGTTGACACTTGACAAGTGTTGCTGAAACGAACACGGGGATTCAATAAAAGCACAATCAATTGCTGCAAGTGCCTGAATTATGAGAAAAAGGGTCTGATTTCAAAGCCTATTGTGATACTGACAGCTACAATCGCCATCTTCCACTCTTAACCACAAACAAGCAACAGGACCATATCCAGCATCTGCAGATAAGATAAGCTGTGAAAACAGCGTCACTGCGAGTAAGCCCAAGTCCCACCCTTGTGTACTCCCAAGTCCCACCTTGTGTAACAGAAGGAAAAGCAATTGTATGTGAAGTAACGAACCTTGTGCTATATTGGTACCTCTGCACTTTCCAATTCCCTAGTACCAGTAAAAGTCACTAGTACTATTCGATTGTCAGACCATCCTGAATTTTTTATTTGTACTTGGATCATAGCAGAAAGTTTTAAATTGTAGATTAAAAGGTTTTTTTTTTTACTTTAGTTAAGAATTATTACAATAATTATGAATAATGGAGTGCTGAATCTTAGCAGTAATTATAATTGTATTCCGTAGTTCGAAATCTTAGATAAAAGTTGGCTATTGTGAACAGGGATTATAAATTGGACCCGAAGGATATAATCCCTATTTGTTTTGACGTGGTAGTAGCAAAAACACAACGGATATCCCAAACGAATTAATTTTTTTTTAAATTTAAAGGTTCAACTGTTATTAATTAAATTGTTATAAAATCATTATATAATAAATAAAAATAAAATTACAAGAAAAAATAAAAATATAATATACAATAATAAATAAAAATAAAAATAATCAATATTTTAAAAATTGAATCAAAAGCTAAACTGGTAAGACAACATGTTTAAGGTTTAAAAGATTCAACTGGAATTAGACCATTATAAAACTGGCTAAAGATTTAATAAAATTAAAGAATTTGAAATATCGCTGAAAGATTAAAAATTAAAAATTAAAAATTGAACCAAAGATTCAAGATATTTATGGTTGAATCGGCTAAGCCGACTGAATTTTTTAATCATTGAAGATTATACAATGCATAAATCTTTTCAAAATTTGACATAAAATCTGAATTTTGACAAGTCCAAATAGATCTCAAAAATAGATACGAAACCATTTTTACTGTCACATTCGGTTAGTATAAGTTGAATGTAATACTTTTTAAATTGAAAAATGTCCCTTCTAAATTTCAATGAATTATAAACGAAATGTTTATTCTTTATTTTGAATTCTGCATTATTTACGTTGACTATGCCTTGATTTTTTCCTCTTCTTTAGAACAACAGTTTAAACACGTCAATACATTCATTCGTTTCATTAGAAAAAATGGATTAGTAGTATCAAAAATCAAACTTAGCCTTTTTCAAACCAAGGCTAAGTTTCTAGGACATTACATCCAAAATAACACCATTACACCCATTGAGAGAACCTTAGAGTTCCTAATGAAATCATTGACAAAAAAACAATTGCAAATGTTTTTTTTAAAGCCTCAATTATGCTACGAATTTTTATCCAAACCTAAATAGGCTCAGTGAACCTCTTCATGATAGATTGAGAAAGAACTCAAAAGCCTTTGGTCAGAAAAACACATGAGATAAGTAAACCAAATTAAACAAACGGTCAAAGATTATACTATTTTGCACTTAACATACCTGGGTGCCTTTAAAATTATAAAAACAGATGCTTTTGATCTAGGATACTTAAGTATCTTAAAGCAAAAGGTGAATGGTAGGGAACAAATAGTCTAACACACATCAAGAACCCTACTTAAAGTAATTATTCATCAATCAAAAAAGAGCTTTTATCCATTATTTTTTGCATCTCAAAGTTTTAAGGTGATTTATTAAACCAAAATTTTTTACTTCATATTGATGCAAATTGCAAAAGAAGTTTTGTTAAAAAAAGTTCAAAATATTGCTTTAAAACAAAATTTTGCCACATGGCAAGCAATTTTGAGTATATGTGATTTTGACATTGAATTCATCAAAGGTGAAGCGAACTCCATCCCTAATTTCTTAACCAAAGAATTTTTGCAATCATATCATGATCCCAAGAACAAAAACCCCTTTCAAAGCCTCTAATAAATGCCCAAAGAGCCGTGTGGGCCCGCCTACTTGTAATTCTACCCTTTCAGAGCAACCAGTAAAAACTTGAAAACAGATACTGGAAGAAGAGAAAATAGTACCTTTTTTTACCAAAAAAGCAAGGTGGGACTTCATTTAATATGGTTGACAATTTTGAGTCGTTAAAGCATCTTTCAACAACTACAAACTTGACTAGAACTCTAATAGATTCATTTAATAAAAATTGATTACTATATGCATATCCTTGAAGAAACTGAATGTGTAAAAATCAAGCACCATTATATTGAACCTGACAGAACAGTTCTTACATACTCCACATGTAAAATCGATAAGGTGATTTATCCTGTAAAGTAGGGACTTGAGTTGTATAAGCCAAGAAATTTGAAGCCCAAGTTAAAATAAATTTTCCTTATTGCCAATGTAAACCTATTACGGCTACCAACAAGCCTAATTTAATGCTTTCTTAATAAACAATGTGATGAACTGCCACTGATGACTGTTATTCTTCAACACTAGAGCAAAGTCTCATTCTAGTTTGTCAATTGGTGGAAATGGTATGGGAGCATCCTACAAATATTCCTGCCAAAATCATATCAAGGATATTGCACTTTCAAAGCAAAATTCTAAGCAAAAGATATGAAGACATTTTCTCTCCAAGCCTCTTATTTCTTTAACCCTTAGGTTTTATTATGAAAATATGATTACAAATAAGACCCACAGTTGGATATTCCAATATTGGTGAGAAAATTCAAAGTGAAATGATAGGACAGATTTTCTCAAGTAAATAAAGCTTATCAGGTGGTTGTAACTTCTATCCTAAAATTCTTAGCCATTAAAACAAAATGAACCAACTTTATTAGTCATAAAAAAATAGAAGACAAATATTTTGAGATTATAAAGCAACTACTAAAATCACGATCATCCATAATGACGTCAGAAAATAATGAAGACTAAGAACTTCAGTCAAAAGATCAAGAAATTAATCTAATCAATTTATAAAAATGTAACCCCAAATACTCTGTAAGATATGAGCCCAACTATTGTATTAATCCCAATATAAGGTTCTCCAAAAAAAATAAAATTATTTAAATTATTTGACATCACATAAAGTCTGCACCAAAGACAACCGCAAGTGACTTCTGTAAAGAAGACCAATTTGAAGATGTGCCATGACAAAAAAAGAAACAAAGAAGTCTATATAAGAAGGAAGTTCAAAAAATATTTGCATGATGATTTTTAATCTTTAGAAAACAAAGAAAAAATATTATTATTTGTTTGATGCAATTTAGATCGGCTCCTGTGTTAGATAATGCTATGGTGTATATACTAAAGTCTTTGCTCACCTTAAGGGCATGTAAGTCCGTTGTTTTAGCCTATTCATAACTGAAGGAGTCAATATTCTTAGAAAATTGGTTTTCTTTACGAGATCTAAATCTATCTCTAATGCATCCACCTCTAGTACCAATGATTGGATGAACAATAATGAGGTAATAATAGAAAAATTTTAAAATATATAGGTAATAAGGAGATTCCTAAAGTACAAAAGGATTAAATCTACTAACAATCAAAGTTCAAAATTTTCCAAAAAATGGATCACATCATTAAAACAAAGAACTACTGATATTCCTTTGTCAAAGCCCGTTAAAACCATCCACTTATTAACCTAAAGCTCAATGAACAAACATAAAGAAAAAGGTTTTAGATACATCCACATAGGACAGGTGCAAGTGGGAGTGAAACCCCTTATAAAAGAAGGATTAAACACTTCCGTTTATGTTTTAAAAAGATGTTCCACAACCTATTTACAAAAATAGTGAGCCACATTCTCCTCTAACATCTTCAACATTCTGATTAATAACTAAAAATGTAAATAATGAGTTATATATCTTATAAAAAGATTTTAAGATAAATAAAAAATATTTACATGATGATTTTTATTCTTTGGAAAATAAGGAAAAATATTATGGTTTTTTAACAACTTTTTATAGCAACAAACACAAATTCAAGAAAAATATTACAATTTTGTTAATAACCATAAAGTTCATATTTTATTTTTTGATTAGTTTAAGATTTATGCCTAGGAAAACAACATAGAATATCCTTTTAGAGCCATTGATAACAAGACTAAAACAAAGGTGTAGGAAACTGTAATTGTAACACCCCATTATCCTAGGGTACGCACCGAGACGCCCGTAGGTCATTCCGATACATATCCTAAAATAAGGGAGCGCTACGTGTGATCACTACAGACTCCACATGGCATCACATATATTTAAATAATAAAACCAGTAACTGTAAATTACAAGATTTTTAAAACCATAATCTTCCTCTTTTCATTACTCAAAAA
>JANIIA010000003.1:16430976-16448060 GCA_027478495.1 Erythroxylum alaternifolium
GTAGCGCTCCCTTATCTTAGGATATGTATCGGAATGACCTACGGGCGTCCCGATGCGTACCCTAGGGTAATGGGGTGCTACACTAAGTCCTTTCTCTTTCACTCAAAAAACTTTTTACCTCACTGATATGGCTACTTAAAATATTGCTTCTGTAGTCATCATTTGATGATGTTTTAAATCCTGGACTATAAAAGGCAATAGCATCCACCATAGACTAATAATAATTAGATTATATAGTATTAAATGAGACACATATATCATACCACTATGTAGACATTGTCATCTTCATATTATGAGTTGCTTCTTTTGATTGTAATGCATTATAAATTAAAGGTTAAGATTCATGAGTTGTTCATAGAGTAAAAAAAATTAGACACTCATCTTTTTTCCCCCCCTCATATCAGTTACAACAATCTCTTATTGGATAGAAATACCAACTTCAATATTGTCAATATTATCTAAACCAGTGTAAAATGAGCTTCCACTTTCAATTTTGTAGTTCAATCTATGCCTTTTTTTTTCTCATTCTAATACACTTTAATCAAAGTTTTCATATTTAACTTTATATCATAGCTAACTTTCTTGTAAGGTTTCAGATTACTTTTTATCCCAAATAAAATTTTCTTTAATTTGTTTATCCTTCTAAGTTTCAAATATTTATCACAATACAAACAAATAGTACAGTTGCTTATACCAAGAACCAATCTTACAAGAGTCCAAATTGAATCATCGAATCTTCTTGAGGATTAAATACATATATATGTAAAAATAAAAAATTGCACAAAATTGAATTCCAAATTTTACACATATTTATAATGTCATTCTATTAGTTTGTTATATATCTCCTCTTTTTGTTTTTTATAGGAGCATGCCAACAACAAAGATTCTCATAAATTTTTCTTATGATTCCTAGTAGTTTAGTAAATAAAATTTTCTAGTTTTGGCTATTATTTACTTTTTTATAATGAACAAAAGATCAATTTTTTTATAAACATTAATTTTTTATTTAGTAATTATTTAGCTAAAAAATATTCTTGCACCAAGCATTATTGATTTAAAAGGAATTAGAAACAACTTCAAGCTTGATTTAAAGAAATGATTGGCTGCACAACTCCAAATTGAAGTGATTGATTACCAAGAAGCCTTGTTACTTACTATTCACTCCTTTGATGAGGAAATGTAAAGAATGTTTTAGAGAAATTTATATAAAACATGATAAACAAAGGCCACATTGTTATTTTAAAACAATGTTATATTGGTTGACTAGAGAGAGTTAATGATCATCCAATGAAGGGTGTAGGTTGACCAACAATATTGACTAACTTCATAACAAATTCACTAGAGTAAAAGATTCTTAAAGGGAAAGGTTATACCGGTTGACCGCTTAAGGATATTAATTAATCACAAAAAGTAGGTGGTCAACTAATATATGCTACCAAACTCATTGGAAAGAAGAAAATGTCATATACAAGGTTATTAGTCGACAAGTGGCTATATAGGCAACCAGACAACTAACAAACTCACTGAAAAGCAAAAGTGTTGGTGTTTTTTAGGACACTGGTTGACCAGATTGAGGTAATGGTTAACCAATATGTCTTGATGATAAAACCATATATGATAAACATAGATAAGATTAATTGAGGTAAATGAAGACCTTAAAAGAGTCATTTAACAAAGATTTTTCATTAATTGTCCCTAATTCTATTCTAATTATGAAAAATCTATCCTCACTCATAGGTTCAGTAAATATGTCAACTAATTGATGTTGTTTATCTATGAATTCTAACTCAATATCTCCATTTTACATATGATCTCTAATAAAATGGTATTTAATTTCTATGTGCTTAGTTCTAGAGTGATGAATGAGATTCTTTGTAAGACAAATGACATTAGTATTATCGCACTTAATAGGCTAAGTTATAAAATTTGTGTACAACAACTACCAGCTGCCATATATTCAGCTTTTACGATTAATGAGGCAATCAAATTTTGTTTCTTACCAAACCATAAGACTAATACAATTTCTAGGAATTAAAAAGTACCATATACTCTTTCTATCCAAAAGACTACTGGTAAAATATACATTTGAATAACCAATTAAATCAAAGGATGTATGCTTAGGATACCAAATTCCTAATCAGATGGTACCATATAAATATCTAAGAATGAACTTAATAGCTAAAAGGTGTGATTCTCTAGAACTTGAATGAAATATAATATACAAGAAACCACTAAACATAATATCAAACTTACTAACCATATCTCATTAAAGCATTCCATCAAATAACTTGCCATTTTCATATTTATTTAATCTTTCCATGACTCTCCTATATGTGCCTAATGATTTGGCTTAATTAATAAAAAGATGTTCCTTCATTTTCTTGATTTGGAGTCTAAGAAAGAAGTTAAGCTATCTCATCATACTCATCTCAAATTCTTTACTTATACAATTAGAAAATTCTCTACACATACTCTCATTAGTGTTATAAAAGATAATGTTGTCAACAAAAATTTGAATAATTAAAATATCATGCTTGTGCATTTTAATAAAGAGTGTAGTGTCAACCTTGCTGTTAGAGAAACCATTTTCTAAAAGAAACGCACTTAACCTATTATGCCAAGCTCTAGGAGCTTATTTCAATCCATATAAAGCCTTAGAAAGTTTGTAATCATGGTTAAATGCATTATGTTTTTCAAAACTGGGAGGTTAATCAACATAGACTTCTTCTTGAATAAAACCATTTAAAAAGGTACTTTTAACATCTATTTGAAATTCATGTAGGATGAAAATGTAAGTAAGAGCCTAATAGCTTCTAACCTAACCACTGGAACAAAACTTTCCTCGAAGTCTATACCCTCCTCTTGATTGTACCCTTTTACTACCAATTTAGCTTTATTTCTCATAATAGTACCTGATTCATCTAATTTATTTTTAAAACTCATTTTGTATTTATGATTTGATGATCTTTAGTTTTAGGTAATAAAGTCCACACCTTACTCCTCTCAGATTAGTTTAGCTCTTCATTCATAGCAAGAACCTAACTTTCATCACTAAGAGCTTCTTTTATAGTCTTAAGTTATATTTGAGAAATGAAAGTAAGATGAGAAAAACCTCTAATATGAGAACATTACCTAAAATTTAATATGGAGGATGGTTCTTCTTAAATTTCTAATCCCTTGGGAGCTCCTAATCTCTCTTATTTTTTCTCACTTAGTTTAACAAGGCGCTTGTGAGAGGTTTATTGTTAATCACTTTTTTTCTTTAAGGGCTAATTTATGTAGTCCCTTGGATATTCCTACATCCTCATCTTTAAGATCTTTCTTAGATGCAAAAGGGTTAGATTCATCAAAGACAACATGTATAAACTCTTCAATAACAATACTCTTCCTATAGGCATTGATAATTAAGGAATATCTAAGAAAAATTCTTTTATTTACTTTGGAATCAAACTTCCCATGTTATCTTTAGTATTCATAATATAGAACTTACATAAAAAACTTTGAATAATCGATTTTTTGGATTCTTCCCATGCCAAATATTAAAATGAACTTTATCTAAGATCAGTATTATATAGATGGAACTTTAATACTGAAGCAAGAAGTAGCCTGAAAGTTGATCTATTATGACCAACATAGTTCATTTAAAATGTGACATGTAGTAGCTATATTTCCTTTTAACAACTCTATTTTAGTGCAGAAAAGTTACAAAAGATACCATTATCTTTACAAAAGGTATCAAGCCTATCATTTTCATACTCCTTACCATGGTCACTTTAAACAGATGTAAGGGAGATCTCCTTTGCATTTTGAACTCTTTTAAAAAATTTAATAAACCCCCCCAAAGCATTAATCTTTTTTTGTTGAAAATGAGACCTAATTAAATCTACTAAAAATATCAACTATGAAAAAGACATAAAATCTACCACATAGATTAGCAACTCTAGTTCATCTAAACAAATTTATATGAAGTAATTGCAGAAGTCTAGTTGAAGTTACCAACCTTTTGCTCAAGTTCTTGGTTTGTTTTCCTATTTGACAAGCAACACACATCTTATCTTTATCAAATTTGACTCTTAGGAGCTCATTAACAAATTGCTTATGGTTGAGGATGGAGATGAGGTCTATAATTGTATGTCTAAGTCTTCTATGCCAAATCCATACATCTTTACTAATAGACATTAGACACTTCATATTTTGGTTAAAGAAATCATCAAGATCCATTATATATTTCTTTCTCTTTTGTAAAAACACAGTGTTATTATTAATTATTCTAGATGTAATGAATGATCTCCCTTTGAAGCTTATTTTGTAGCCTTTGTAATATTATTGGACCACGTTTAACATATTATGCTTCAATTTATCAACAAAAAGTATATACAGGGGATTCTAGAGGTTATTATTCTATTCGTCTTTTGAATCTTCGACACAAGAAAAGGAAAATCACTAATAATGTGATCTTCCTTGCCAACTTTATCAATTATAATTATCTTACCTCGATAGTATCTTCAAATATGAAGAATCCTCCATCTTTATCTCTAAACGTTGAAAGTTAGGATGCATCGTTGGTTATATACCTTGAGCATCCACTATCTATACACCATTTATTCCTCTTTCTTTGAAGACTTATAAGATAACCCAATTAATATGTTTTAGGTACTTAAATGAGCTTGGGACCTTGGGTTATTAGTTTCATTGTTCTTTTCATCCCACTTATTTGATGGTTTATTCATTAACGTTTGTTTTGTGAAATATATTTCATCAATGTGCCTATATTTACCACAAAAGTAAAATACCATGTTATATGTGTAATATGGATTGGTGGTATGATGATGAATCCTATGATTTTGGTGCATGAATGCACTCCTTTTTCTTTTATACATATATGAATCATAGGAAATACTCCTTTGGATAAATAAATTGAGAGTTCCTTCTGGATAATGAAGAGAGATTGCATAATTGCATGTATGAGGCATGCTTCTTCTATTTTATTGATGCTTATGAGGACTGTAAACATGTTTCATGATATTACTCTTAGTGCCTAATGGGGTATGAGTGATGTTGTATGCTATCATGTATTTTTGCATAGAAGTCGTGCGTATTCTTTCCTTGAGAATGCTGAGTTATAGGACTAAATTATAAGCCATACATGAAAGCATGATGTTTGCTTTTATAATGAGCCTTAGTAGATCTATGATATGCATGTGTATGCTTAGATGTAGATGCTCCATTCTTATTTGACTTTCTGGGAAACGATTATTCATTATATAAATTATTTCCTTTGATAAAGTTAGTTTTAGTATTAGAAACACTCTCATAGTTATATTTAATTCCACCTATTATTGGAATTCTTTTAGGCTTCTAACATATTTTCAAGTTTCTCGTTTTCCTTTATAAATTTAGACAATATGTTCTTGAAGGCATCACCTTCCATCTTTAATGCTTCATTCTCAAGAGTTAATGCATCTAAGTCATGATTAACCACAATAGCTAAACTCTTAGAAGCCTTGATACTATGCAATTCACTCTTCATCTTTTCATTCTCACTCAAGCATACATCTAGATCTATTTAAGTCTCTTTGAGTTTGAAGGATATAATTTTCTTTTTCATTCTTATGATTTCAAGCAACTCAACTATTTTATTATATTTCAAATCAATATCAATATCTTTATCACATGATTTAGATTTGAAGAGTATATCATCATCATCTTTAAACATAAAGCACATGTGAGCTACATCTCCTTCTGAACGCTCACTTTAGAAATCACCTGTGTCATCCCAATCAGAGGTTTTTAATGTCTTTTTTCCCTTTATCTTTTACTTTTTTTCATTTCTTTTATATTTGTCATTTTCTTTGAGGAGAGGATATTGAGACTTTATATGTCTAGGATTCCTACATTCAAAGAAAATAATATTATTTGATTTATGTTTGTAGTCCTTTCTTTTGAGAAGTTCTTTTTTAATAATTTTTTTTAATTTTTTTAATGATTAAAGCAATGTTGTTTTCGTTACTTTCACTAGTTGATATCTTTTGTTGTTCACTTAATTGTTCCTTTGAGGCTTTGAATGCTAATTCCTTTTTGTTGGGAGTGTTATTTCCTTTTGTTTCTCTCAAATCCTTATTTTGCATACAAGAAGAGATCCAATAAGCTCCTCCAATGATAGTGTTGTTAGATCCTTGGTCTTTTATATGGCCGTCACTTTAGCTTTCCATGTTTTTTAAGTTGACTTAAGAAGCTTTCTTACTATTTCAACATTAGTGTAAGTCTTTCTAAGATCCTTGAGAGCATTGATAATATCAATAAATCTAGTATATATGCTAGAAATGCTTTCATCATACTTCATTTTGAACAACTCATATTGGTGTGTTAGCATGCTAACTTTACTTTCCTTTATTTATTATTTTATATGTAACTTCTAGAGTATGCCAAATTTCATGAGTCATTTTACACATCAAAACTCTATTGAATTTGTTCCTTCCTAATATGCAAAATAAAATGTGAATAGCTTTATTATTCAAGGAAATTAATCTTTTGTCTTTAAGATTCCATTCATCCTTTAACTTGAGAACCTTTTTATCATTTCTAATTTTGAAAGGAATGCACACATTAGTAGAGACAATTTCCCACAAATCAACATTTTTAGCTATCAAGAAAATTTTCATACTTGTTTTTCCATTAAAAAAGGGCTCTATTGATATTTTATCCCTCTTAATTAAAGGATGATGGAGATGCTCCTAAATATGCTATTATGATTTGTTCTACAAGATTTCACTAAAATGCTAGCCTTATTAGATACCTCTTATTATTCTTCATTAGCATCTAAGAGGGGGCACTAACCTGTGAGTTTACAAGATATTACCTAAAAGTTACTATCTTAAAAAGACAATGATCACAAATTATAAAAGAACGTAGTTATGAAATAAAAAACATATTTAACTATACTTATAAGTAATAAAATAAAAGAGTAAGGGAAGAGTATGCAAACTGGTTTATTGTGATTCTACAAACAATCCTAACCTACTTCCACTCCCAAGACTCTTCTTGAATTTCCATTATAATTCTTTTTCTAAGGAGAAGAATAACCTTGGTACAATATTTTCTTAGCAAAAGGAACCCCTTTTCAATCTTTCTTCAAGGTGAAGAGAAACCTTAAAACCACATAAACGCACACAAATAAAATGAACAAGAACCCCAGTAGAATCTTACAACTCAAATAGCTCAACTTTATTACTTTAATAATATCAAAAAAGCTCACTCACTTAAAATATGACAATGAATGCTCAAATCATTGAGAAATAATTAAAATTGGTGTTAAAGACACATAAATGCTTCTTAATGCTAAAATCAATAAGAAAACATATTTATAGGATTTTAAAACCTCTACTAGCCACTGGAGCCAAACACTAGTCGTTATAATGACTTGTTGCAGTAAACTAGTCAACCTGTAAGTATATTGGTCAACCAATATGACACATTTGACCTATACATCAACCAAATTTACAACAAGCTCTTGGTACATTAAATTTAATAACTTTAACCTATATTGGTCGACCATTAATCCATGTAGGTTAATCAATCCCCCCAAAAACATGATTTTAGCAATTTCAAATGCTCAAAATCAATTTGTTTTATACGGTTATGATTTAAATACTTCCCAAAATG
Organism: Erythroxylum alaternifolium; assembly: GCA_027478495.1. Lineage (NCBI taxonomy): Eukaryota > Viridiplantae > Streptophyta > Magnoliopsida > Malpighiales > Erythroxylaceae > Erythroxylum > Erythroxylum alaternifolium. The sequence continues at coordinate 16,438,639 of JANIIA010000003.1, forward strand.
TTCCCTGAGGAATGCCTAAAGATCAAAAGGGTTTTCTATTAAAACCAAAAGTTTCAATGCCTTTTAATGAAGAACAGGCTGATGTAATAAAGTGATATGAAATGTTTATATATGGTGAGCTTTTAAGATTACCAAACTAACAAGGTGACCTTACAATAAATAGTACATAATATAAAATGACGATATGCCTTAATCTTCTTTTATTCTTAACTTGATCTTAACTTTGAAGGTTACAAACTTCATCTTTTCCTTTATCAACTTCATAAGCCATCTTTATGACCATATCTTGTTTTCATGTTCCTTCTCATCAAAACAAAAAACTCATTAATACTATTTATATTTTGTTATCATTAAAACATTTATTGGAATTTGCCTTAGTTTAATAAGATGTTTTGTTAAGCACTTTCAGCTCCTCTTTAATAGCCCTTAATCTTGTCAAACACTTACAAGCTTTATTTCCATAAACCTATTTGTTTAAACTCCTCTTCATTGCTTGCTTCAATCTAGATATGAAAACCAAATAGTTAACAAATTTAAATGATGTCATTTTATTCAATTAGAAGTTTTTTAACAAAATTTCAATAGGTGTATGGTTAAAGCATAGCTAATTACTGAAGCATGCATAACTATTAGGAAAGTTTGTAAGCCAATATGAATTCAACATAGCTTTTTCTAATTTCTTTCTAAAAGTTATATTGCATTCTGGTTATTACTCCATATAGGCACATTATTGTTAAAACTAAGATTTGGTAGTTCTTATATGGCCAAGAAATTTTAGCAACTCTTTAAGATAGTACGTAAGGTTAGTTATTTCTCCTTAGACTTCTTGAGATGAAAATGTGCAATTAAAGTCTCCCATTAGAATCTAAGGTGTTATGTTTCCCACCTATGGAGCAAATATTTCCAAAATTTCTTTCTTTTTGAGTCTAAATTTGTTTTATAAATCACTATTATATCCATTGTTATTAATCTTCTTATAAGAATAACTTGGTAATGGATGTATTGATCAAATTGTGTGCTATGTAGTATCCGAATATGTTCAAAGTTATAGGCAATTATAATCCTATCATTTTAGTGCTCAACATGTTTGCTAATTCTGATCCACTTTTTATGAATGGACCATATTCCTTTTTGAAGAATATGAGCTTTTATTTTGTTTTTGTTTCTATGAGGTCAATAAAAATTTGTTTCTTAAGGAGTAAAAAATCATGAAGCAATTGTTACTCCTTAGGTTTGATATAAGTTCCAAGTGATCAAGTTTATTATATAGTGAGGAGGATAATTTGGCTCTTCCTCCTCAGATTATGAGCTTCTTTGATTGTGATTTATTGATACCTAGAGAGTGTTCCAAAGTTGAGGGGTTGGAGCTAAGAACTTTTTGGTTTACTTTGGTTTTTTTAGGGGTCCAATGCTTTCTCTTAAGTGTTTTAGAATACGCGTAGTAGGTGACTATTTAATAGGTGATTCCTTAACTATCATATCTATATCAATTGGAGGTTGCACCCTAATAGGTCATTTTCTGTTGTAATAAGGGGAATGGAAATAACTCCTCCTTCATCTTTCCTATAATGAACTTGAATGCAATCTTTGGTATTATCATTATTTTCCTTCCTAACGTTCTTTAGAGTTTTAGGATGTAAATTCTTCCTCTGATTCCCTAGAAGTTCTGCACTTTCTTATGCATCAAATTTTTTATCAACCGAGACCCGAGCCTTTTGTCCTTTTCCCCTATTTGGTATCTATTAGTAAGTAACTAAAACTTCTAATTCTATAAGCTTCCCTTCCTTTTTAAGCTTTATAATTCTAATTGTATCAAGTAATTCCTTGCTCAAAGGGACTTCCACGTAAATTTTGGCATACCCTATCAACTTTAGAGTTGTAATTGATTTATCAAGATAAATTGGCTTGCAAATCAAGCTATCTAAATAACTTATACCTTTTGTAGACCAATATTCAAATGACAACTTGTGATAGCTTACTTGATGGGGATTTTTTAAAAAGTAATAAAATATATTGAATAGATCAATGTACACCTTGACAGGTTAAAATCCAAAATTTAATAAAAGACATGTAATAAGGTCTTCCTATTTACTGCGTATTACATCCAAAAATATAGTTGTTCTACTTTTTTAGCACTCTCATTTCAAATTCCATGCTGCTTTGATGTTGAGTGATAATTTATCTGCAACTCCTCTAGTTAGCGTCGATACTCTGTTGTGTAACAGTTTTTTTGGTAAATTTTTCTTACGAGGATGTTTTCTGTCTTACTTATGGCTTTTTCTAGGCTTGGGCTCTATTTTTAAAGCAAGATCAATTTGTCATTTCGTGTTATAAAACAATTTCTAGCATTTTATCTATTAAAGATTAATTATTGCATTTGAATATGAACATATCTTCTTCTTTAATTAAGAATTAATCTAACCCTTATTTTTTTCAAAGAGATTAATGCCCAATGGTCTACCAGAGGAAATTATAGCATATTTCTTTGAAGAAACCTATCAAATATGCACCCATCATTTCTTCTTGCATAATTTCACCGAGAGGAGTAACTATTTGTGAGTCATTTGCTGGTGGGATGAATCTAAGCTTTGATGTAATTGTATTTTCACCCACTACCTACTTCTATGAACACCTAAAAGACATTTATGTTTCAACATTTATGGCTCTGGGTGCCTCTTTAACTATTACTCAAATGGTAGGGTATTTTAACCTAATAGGATTAGGGTTAGAAATATAATGAGGTGGTAAAATTTTACTAGGGGATGAAACAAAGGTTTAGAGGGGGAAGTCCTTGTTCTCTAGTGAAGGAATAGATTGGGAGATTGAGGCAGGTATGGATATGGAATTTTAGGATATCGGAGTTGGAGAAGTGGGAGGGTCTAGAGAAGAAGTAAGGGAAAGTGTAGCCAACAGAGATTTGGTTTCTGTTATAAGAGTTGGCATAATAGGAAATAAACTAGTTTTGGTATTACGTAAGGAGAATCCTGCATAATACTGTTAGCTAAAAAAGGTATAAATTAAATTAGTTGACTCTAGCAATGGTCAAGGACTTTAGTGATAGGGTAGAGAAAATGTATTTTGGAAAAAGATAACTCCTTAAAATTAGGTTCAATCTTTAAGTCATTATAGTAAAATTTTGTCCAATACTCATTTCATACACCATAAGAAGGAAATAATTATTTCTACTTGGTCTAAGAAATAAAATGCTTTTACAACTTGCTTTATTCTTTAATTGAATTTGAAGGAAACATGAGTGTCTATACTTTACATCATACAAAAGTTTACGTTCTGGTGGGAACTCTATAATCTATCATTTACTTTATGTATAACTTATTTTGTAATATCACGTATTCATTGGGGCCTTTTATTTCATTTCTTGAAAAATTGGAGCTAAGAATTTACTATAAACTAACTGTATATGACATGTTATCTTTATAGACAACACTTGAGGAATGTTAATAGGAGTAATCAATTACAAAGAGAGTTTAAGAATTACAAAGCAATATGATTCCTTTATTATTTTCTATAATACCATGTAGGAACCAACTTTAGAAGAACATTTGGAGGCCTTTTCATTACTACTAGTTATGAATATAATTAGGAATGACAAGAGGGCCCAAGCTCAGCCCGACATGAAGTTAACGAGCCAGCTCGGGTTAACCAAGCTTCAAAACGATGTTGTTTTGCCATAAAACGATGTCGTTTTGCTTAAAAAAAAAGGGTTACGTTGCCCTAGCTCTGTCTGGGCTAGGCTCAGGTTCGGCAACCCTAAGCTCGACCCTGGATAGGCTCGAGCCCAGCCCATTATCATCTCCAAATATAATTCTCCTATTAATGAATATAGTGACTACTGTAAGTGAAATTTGAAAGTTAAACTTGTGGCTTTATTGGATTTTTTACTAATGACAATTTGGTCATACACTATACAACTGAATTCATTAAATACGATAGGGATAAAGATAACAAACACATTTTAATAGCTAATATTAGCCGTTGAAACCAAAACAACATCAACCAAAGCTAGTAGAAATAGAACATTCCCTTTTTTCACCCAGTCAGCTCCTAAAAATACATATTTCCCTCTTCTTATAAAATAAAAGTTGAAAATTATTTTTTTCACAAATTTATAACAATCACAATAGAGAAGATAAAGGTGATGAAGAAGATGACAATGAAAAGTAAGTTCTAAGGAGATAATTACGTTGTGAAATGGCATGAGATAGACGAGATTGGGAGTTTGGGACTAAAATTAGGGATTTAAAAAATTAGTTGTTAAAGTTTTAAATTTTTTAGTTTTTATCTAATATTAAGTGATATTTACCATACTAACCGGTACTATTAGTGTTATATTTTAACCAATATAATAAGTATTAGTTGATACCAGTTGGAACGAAACAGTACCCATGAGATTGGTACATAGATTTCAAAATCACTAAAATATATTGAGAATTAAAAATATTTTAATTTAAGCGAACTAAAATTTTATATTTACTATTGTTGATACTTAATATACACATATTTTAAAATAATCAAAGTTTACTGATATTTAAGTATCTTTGATATTTAAGAATTGATATTGATTTTATAAATAAATATTCAATATTTTAAAATTAATATTAATTAATATAATAATTTCTAATTTTTACTGGAATTTGTCATATATAGATTATAAGAGCCAATAATAATTTTAGAGGAATTCAACTCACGGTGAAATGTAATAACCACTCCTTTATTTATGATTGAGAATCATTTCTAATATATTATTTATTTCTAATTCAATTTTTTTGTATATAAGGGATTTTAATTATACTACTATTCAAAAAATGCTTCTATAGAAAGAGCCCAACCTATTGAAGATTTGGTAAAGCGTACCCCAAAATGTGTATTTCAGATCCTCTGTCTATTATTATTTTGTTTTACTCAATTTAATTTAAATACATCGTTGTTTCTGCTTAAATTTTAAACGACTCATTCACTTATAATTATTACGGGTGTGACTTAAGTGTCACGTCTGTGTCACGCCTATGACTTTTTTATTTTTACTTTATTATCATTTTAATTTTAATTATACTACTATTATTTTAATAAAAATTAAATTAAAATTTAATTTTAATTTTAATTATGTTACTATTAATTTTATTAAAAAATTAAAATTAAAATGATTAAAAAATTTTTATGTAAGTCACACCTCTGACACATTTTTCAATTTTTGTTTTTTATTTTAAATTTTTTTAAAAATTAAAATGATAAAAAATAAAAATTTTTGTGTCACCCTGTGAAAATTTTTTCATTTTTGTTTTTAAATTATTTTAATTTTAAATTTTTAAATAAAATTTTTAAGATAAAATTTTAAAAATTTAATAATTTTTCTATAATTATCTTAAAATGATAAAAATAGCAAAAATTGTGTTACGCATGTGACAAAATTTCTCATTTTTGTTTTTCTATTATTTTAATTTTAATTTTTAAATAAAATTTTAAGATAAAAATTTAAAATTTAAAATTTTATTAATTTTTAAATTAAATTAAAAATTATAGAAAAATATTAAATTAAATTAAAAATTAATGAATGTTATTATTATTATATTAGCATGCATGCATATTAATACAATATTAAACATCTTATATATTTATGATAAAGTTTTTTTTAGAAAATGCTTGTGAAGTGCAAATAAATTATACAATATATTATATATGTGGAATAATTTATTCTCGTGTTCTATTTACTTGTTGAATAGAACTCCAACAATGAGGTTTCGAAATATTACCCTCGTAGAAGCATTGAGTGGCTATAAGCCAAGTGTAAAGCATTTGAAGGTGTTTGGTTCCATAGCCTATGCTTATGTGCCTGCACAAACAAGAACAAATAGAGGAGAGAAGACAATTATTGTTGGCTATACACATAGTGGTTACAAATTGTTCAATCTGATGACAAAAAATGTGAATGTGAGTAGGGATGTGAATTTTGCCATAAATGAAGCTTAAAATTGGAATATGGATAAGGACAATAATCCTCAAATGTTTCATATTCATATTCTGGAAGAAGAAGCCTATCATGTTCCTGTTGTAAATGAAGTAGCTCTATTAAATGATGAAGTCATTATGTCATAAGCGGAAAGACCAATGAGGCATCACCAACAATCTGTCATGCTGCGAGAATTTGAGGTAATGTCTAACAATGATATTAATGATGATGGAGATTTGGTACACTTTACTATGTTTACATATTGTAAACCTGTGAAATTTGAGGAGGCAATTCAAGAACCCAAGTGGGTGAACGCCATGAATGAAGAATTATAGACAATCGAAAGCAAGACTGATGGCAAAGGGCTTCGAATAACAACTTGGTTATGATTATCAAGAGGTATTCTTTCCAGTTGTTCAAATTGAAACTATTAGACTCATAATTGCTTTAGTTGCACAAAATTACTGGAAAATTCATCAAATGGATGTTAAATCCACATTTCTTAATGGCCCACTTAAAGAAGAAGCATTTGTCAAAAAATTAATAGGTTTTGTAAAGATGGGAAACAAACATAAAGTGTATAAATTGAAGAAAGCATTGTATGGAATGAAACGAGCATCTCAGGTATGGAACAAATGTATTGATTCCTTCTTTCACATCATTAGATTTCAAAGGTTCCCTTTTGAGTTTGCTTTGTATGCAAAAGCTTATGATTTTGGTGATTTATTATTACTATGCCTCTATGTTGATGATTTAATATTTATTGGAAATAATAACAATATAATTAAAAACTTTAAGAAGTATATAATGCTTAAGTTTGAAATGATTGATCTTGGTTTAATGTCATCCTTTCTTGATATTGAAATAGTTTAAAGAGAAGATGGAATTTTCGTATCTCAAAAGAGATATGCTATAAAGACTTTGAAGAAATTTTGTATGCATGATTGCAATCCTGTGAGAACTCCTGTAGAGGTTGGGATAAAATTATCCAAAGAAGGTGATGAAGCATTTATTGATGTAACTTATTTCAAGCAGATTGTTGAAACTCTAAGATATCTCACTTGTACAAGGCTTGATATTACATATGGAGTTGGTCTAATTATAAAGTTTTTAGAATCTCCACGTCAATCCCATGTGCAAGTTTCCAAAATAATCATTAGATACATAAAAGGGACCTATGATCATGGTTTATTTTATTCCTCATCAAATAATTACAGTCTTATAAGCTATTCGGACAGTGATTGGGGCGGACATCTTAATGATCGTAGAAGCACTTTTGAATATTGTTTCAATTTTGGGACCATAAATTTTTCATGGTCATCAAAGAAATAATCTATTATTGCAATTTCAACTTATTAAGCTGAATACAAAGCTACAGCCTTAAGCTTCTGTCAAGCAATTTGGCTATGCAATTTATTGAGACAAAATAAGTTTCCAATTCAAGTGCCTATGAAGATTTTGTTGATAATATTTCAGCAATCAAAATTTCCAAGAATCCAATCACACATAGGAGAACCAAACATATAAACATGCAAAAAATGGTTGAGAAAGGAGAGATTGAGTTGGTATATTGCAAGTATGAAGAATAAGTAGTCGACATTCTCACTAAGCCTTTGAAATATTAAGGTTTTATGAAATGAAGAATATGATGGGAGTGATAGTACCATCGAATTGAGATTAAATGGGGGATGTTGATTCTAATTGCAATTTTATTTCTAATTTTAGGTAGTCAGTTGCAGAATTTTATGGTCAGTTAGTTTAGATTGATATCATTGTTGAATAAGTCTCTATTATTATCCTATAGAAGAAGGAGAGATTAATTTAGATTGATATCATTGTAGAATAAGTCTCTATTATATCTCATAAAAGTGGGAGATTATGGTTACTCTTCAGTTTATTTAAAATAGTAGCATTCTCTGTAATATGCGTGTGAAAATCAGAGAAATTAAAGTGCAAATTTTTATCTTCTCCACAGTCTCTTTTCTTCCTTATCTTGAAACAACAAGAATATAGTGGTGAAAAAGTTATGTGAGAAGTGGAGAACGTGCATTAACTTCACATATTTGAATAAAAATTTCTCCAGTGATAGTTATCCCCTTCCTATGATTGATTAGTTGGTAGATGCCACCTCGAATCACTAATTACTTGGCTTTATGAATGTTTATTTTGGGAATAATTAGATATGCTTGTAGCAGAACGAGTAGGAAAGCACCTCTTTTATCACTAAGAAACCTACTGCTACATGGTAATTCCATTTATTCTGAAGAATGTTAGTCACTTATTAGTGTATGATTAATAAAATATTCGGTCCTTGATTAGAAAAAAATATAAAAGTATATGTAGATGACATGATTGTTAAAAGAAAGGGCGAAAAACATCACTTGGCATATCTGCATCAATGTTTCAATGCTTTTAGGAAACTTAGCATGAGGATGAGCATTAAAAAGTGTCTTTAAAGTCTCAATAGGAAAGTTTCTTGATTTCATAGTAATATAACGGGACACTGACATTTGCCCTTATAATACAGATGTCGTTGTTGATGAAACCTAAGTTTTGAAAGAGACACAATAATTAAGAAACGTATTACTAGTTAGACTTAGATTTATTTTCCAAGTATACAGACAATTACTTCTTGTTCTCTGAAATTATGAAAAGGTCAGAGTTTCGTTAGGATGATGACTATAAACAGGCCTTCAGACAACTAAGGACGTACCTATGACATCCACCATACAGTCCACCTATTCCACAACTAAAATGTTATATCTATATATTATTGTATCATCAGAAACTATAAGCTAATTTATCTATGAAAGAGGAAGACAATAAGCAAAAACCATCAAAATTTTGCAAGGCACGGAGATTGAAAACCGTTCTAGAAGGGGGGTTGAATAGATCTTTTAAGTTTTTCAACTCTTTTCTCAAAGTGCTACAAAATAGAAAATTAAAACACACAAGACAAAACAAAAACAAATTGAAATATAACGTAAAAGAGTAGAGCAGAGAGGTAAACACAATATGTATAAAGGTTTGGTGCAAAGACCTACGTCCTCTACCTAAGCTCCTACTTAGGATTTTGTCAAAGCTTTTTACTACACACTTTTTAGTTTAGTGTGAACTCTTCCAATCAACTTAACTTCCGACTCAAGTTATACCTTACAAATGATTTGTTTTCTCGGCACAAATCTTACCTCTCAAATGATTCTTCTCTAATCACTCAACTCATAATAATAACAAGGATGGTAATGAAATGATAAAGCTGAGTACAGCTGAAGATAATAAAGGTATGCTATGTGAGCAATATAAGAGCAATGAGAGGATAAATTATTTTAAGAGCTTATATCTCTTATTTTGAAGTGAAGACCTCTATTTATAGGCTTCAAGACGCTCTTGGACGCTCCTAGCCGTTGTAGAAAAATTTGCTCCCATTTGAATTCGTTTGACAAATTCAAAATCTGTT
>JANIIA010000003.1:16480887-16501629 GCA_027478495.1 Erythroxylum alaternifolium
GGCAAAGGTGGTCGGGGAAGGAGGAGGAGGAGGAGGAGGAGGGGGGTAGGAAGGGAAAAAAGGGGATTGGTCAGGGGGAAACGGGAGCTTGGTCGTAGTCGGAGATGGAGTGGGAGGTTGGGAGTCGAGTGGGAAAAATGGCTGGTGAAGAATACGACGATTAGGAGCAGTATTGGTGGTGGTGGAGGATAAGGGGTGGAGTGCGTAGGATAAGATGAGGAATGAGACTATGGAGATGGAGGAGGAGGAGGAAGGGATGGACATCGTGGAATATGTGAATGTACCGAGTGGCAGGCAGCAGGGAGTGCTTGTGCATGTGGTCGATGACTGAGTGAGTACGATCGGAGAGGGATCCAGCTAAGAATAATTTTTCTTCCCCTGTCAGCCAGTCCTGGTTCAGTGTGAAACAACCAAACTCAACCTGGATGCTTCTGCTTTTTGCTTTATCTCGTAGTCAATGTTTACGGCAGTGCTCCTTCTCTTCTGTTTTCAGCTTTTTTTGCTAAATCTGATTTATATTTTATTTTTAAAAAAAAAAATTTGCATGAAGAGTCCTTCCTTTCTTTATTTATTTATATAAGCTAAGCTGCAATTGGATTGGACATTGTAATCGAAATTAAGATAAGGATTACATTTAAGGTGTTTTTCTCTTTGGTAGAAATTCAAACATATAAGACTTCATGATGTTTGAATAGATTAAACTATGCTTTTGATTTACCTCCGCTCCACTCCACAAGAAGTGCATTAGAAATTCAAACGTAAATCATATGCTGAGTTACCATCATTCGACTCCATACTCCATACGTCATCAGCTCGAAGGCGTCCATTTCGTCATTACCAACGGACAAAGATGTGATGCGCCCCGTTTGTATAGATCATTAAAACTTACCTGTAATCATTACCAAGTTGAAATCTTGCATTAACGAAAAATTTCGACAAGTATGATAATGCGCACTCTAATCCTTGTTTAATAAAGAGATTCTTAAATAGAGTAATCTCTTTATTAAATAAGGAAGCTCTATTTATTTAATTTTTGATAAAAAATATGACAAAAATTAAATTATACATGAAAAAAGAAAAAATTAGCAAGGTCTTTTTAAATGCCGAGAAGAAGAAAGGAAAAAAATACTAATAATATTAAACTAAACAAAAACATAAAAAATAATAGTAAAATATTAAAATAATAATTGTGGCAAAAGCAAAACCCATTTATGAAGTTTCCTTCTACTTACATATAAAACACTCAAATTGGTACCATATTAAATCTCTTTGACACATGCAATAGTTAATATATTTAACAAGTGCTATTAAATAAACAAATAACTCCCTTCGCAATACAAGGCTCGTTAAAATTCGATCCTAAATGTTTTAAAAAAAGTTTAATTCAATATTCAATCAAGTTCATAAAATTAGCTTCATATTAGATTTATATTTAATTTATTTAAAATTTTAAACAAAATTTAAACCTACATATTTATATATTTTAAATTTTAAAAATATATCTTACTTTTATAATAATAAACATAATTCATAATAAAATTAAATTATAAAAATATATAAGTCAAATAATACAATTGTTTTGGTCTTTGAATACCATATATTGTTATAATAGGTAAATATAATTTATATCAAGCAACTATAAACAATTAAACATGCACGATCTTAATAGAAAACATAATAATAAAAAAGAATGGAAAAAAGACAAAAAGTTACATAATCTGTGGAAGCATTCGTTATCTCTCTTCTTTCGTTAGGTCAAAAAAGCAAATATCTTTTACGTTATGGGGAAAAAGAAACCTACTTTCCGTAAAAGTCTCTCACGGTGTGCATTCCAATAAATTTTGCTGAGGTATGACAATAAGACAACCATACACAACTTTATAACATCATTTTCTTGCTCATACAAATGAACTAAGACTTAATGTAGTTTATACAATGCACATAGAAACTCAAAATGCATTCTCTAGTCTCCGAAGAATCTTAACAAATCTTCAATATACCATGGTCTATTTATACTTAAAATAACCAATTATACCTATTAGAGGCATAGACTAATCTTTATAATGAACAAAATCATTGACATTGGTTGAGAAATTGATCAATAATGTATACTATATTAATCAGTATTTATGTATAAACTCACAATATCTAAAACATCTTTTTTTTATGAATGTTAGTTGACTAATACATTATACTAGTCTGTTGGCCCTGAAATATTTTTTTCGAATTAAGCATGATAGTTATAGAATAAGTGCATGAATTATAAGGTCACTATAGAAATATTTTTGGAGTTAATTAAATTTTGTGTTAGTGAGATTTATTACATTGGCTAATTAGATTAAATTAGTAAGATGTGTAAGGGCAATTTTGGCATGCCACATAAGGTTAAGAAGTAAGAAGCATTAAAGGAAGGGCAAATGTGACTTTTAGCATTCATTAAGGTTAAAAAGGGAAGGAAAAAATGTTGTCTTGTGAAGTGGAAGACCAAAAATGTGAATTGAAGAGAGTGAAATGAGAGAAACGAAAATTTGAAGATAGAAGAGAGAGAGTGTGTCATAGGAGAGGTCAGAAAGGAGAGAAAGAAAGCTAAGCTAGGGTTTGATTTTTTTTAGCCTTAAAAGGTGATTTTGAAGTCGTTCAAGAAAGGAAAAAGGAAGAGGAAGGTTAAAGCTTCCTTAAAGCCAAGAAAAATCATAGTTTGGTGAAGATTTAAGGTAAGTTCGATTTTAACCTCTTAGAGTTTTGAAGAGTTTTTGGCTCAAAAAACTTGGGAAATGTATGGGTTACGTATTCTAGGGTCAATTTCATGCTTTTCATTCTATGGGTTCTCAAATTGAGTTTCCTATTGAATGGGAACTTGGTTTGTTATAGGAACCAAGCAAGTCCGATCCAAGGTGAAGAGGAAAGACAACAGCGAACTTCGATTGTCAAGCGAATTAGGTGGGTAATTTATTTATAGTTATTGTGTAATGAGCAAAATGCATTGTGTGTGTGTTGTATGTTAACATGGTTTGCTTTGAAATATTGTGATAGAAATTGCTTTATGATGTATGGCATGTGATAAAAATTTGAATTTCGAGCATGATTATACTATGCCTTAAAATTATATCGTGGCATTTTGATTAAATGGAAAGAAGAGAAAGCATGAGAATATGAACTTGTGATTAATTGAATTTAGCATGAGATTTGATTGTGTTTGAACAAGAGAGGAACTGTTTTGTAGTCACATTCACATCGACATAAGCCTTCTCTCGGCTACCCGCTTGTGGCACACGAGATCTAAAAAGTGGACTCGTTTTATGCACAGAGTAAACTTCGGTTTCTCTATTTTGTTCCATGAGACCCTAGAGCCATTTACTTGTGCATTTGTAATTGTGATGTGTTAAATTGTGATGAAGCTAAGTATTATGCGTTTATGTATGGAATTATGAAATGTGAATTGAAACTGTAAGTGCCAACTTGCCATTTCTAGATTGAGATAGTGAGTGTATGCCCATTCTGAATGTTTACATATATGTATATGTGTTCGATTGTGTGGCTTATTGCCAATGGCTATAAATTTATTAGCCACTGAGCTGTATAGCTCAACCCATTATTTTTCCACCCCTCAGGTGTAGATAGAGAAGATCAGTGATCCTTGCAAGGCATTAGAAACTCCAAGTTAGCTAGAAGTCAGTTAAACTAAGTTAGTGAACATTATCTGATAGCTTTAGAGGCATGTCATACATGAGCATCTTTGTATCTAAGGTTTGATGTGTATATTGACATGTAATAAACTCTGATTATGTTAAAAAATGAGAAGGTGAGATTGAATTCCATATCTGATTTTCTTGTATTTGAAGATTGGGAGAATGAAATGTACATGTGCATGTTCTTCTCTGTTGGAATTGCCAATGTCGTTTGTATTAGAATAGCATATTAGAATTGGAAAGATTGTGTTCAAATGCAAAAGAAAATGTAGAAGAAGAGTTTCGTCTGTGATGACGTCACAGCCAGACGCAAAGGAAAAACACAGACGAAAGGAATCGTCTCTGCTACGTCATGCACAGATGCAAAAGAAAATATAGGGGGAGAGCATCGTCTGTGATGATGTCACCCACAGACGCACATGAGAGGCAGACGCAAGAAAATATAGACTTAAAAAACACAGATGACACGTCATAACACAAACGCAAGGAATCGTCACGTCATAAGGCAGACACAAATAAAGGACAGACGCAACAAAAGGCAAACGATAAAACACAAACGATAGGAGGTCAAACCCAAACGATAAAAATCAAAGACAGACGATATAATACAAACGATAGACTAAGCACAGAAGAAGAAGTTAAGAAATTATGCTAATTGACCCGAAGCATGGTACATGTAAATTTGGGGACTCACTAACGCTATCCTTCAATATTTTTGGGCTGAAACAGAGATGGGCCAAAAAGGGGGTTAGTTTGAATGCATGTGTTTGTGTAAAAACATTGGTATTCAAATGCAATAGTCAGGCTCCAGAAACGAGGTCCGACATATGTATTATCCTTAAATTGTTCCTAGTCATTGTTTTATTAAGAGTGGACATTTATAGAACATAAAAAGGCTAGAATATGTTTTTTTCCTTATAAAGGAAGTAATTAATCTTATAGACTAAAGTATGGAGATACTTAAATAAATGTATGGGTGCTTGTTAAAGAACAAGTTCATTAAATTAACCTGATAGAGAAATCCATTTGGTGCATTACTTCTATGTCCATGGAAATTATTATTGTGATGATTGTATAAGTGATCCTTTGACTTGAGGTCTCTAAAGTTATCTTATATAGTAATTGTTATGTTTTAATACTACTTATGACCTATTCTAATCAAAGATAACTTAATCAATAGTCATTGATTGTAGCATGAATTATATGGAGGTAGTTGAGTGAGCAAGATAGGATTCATCACGCTAAAGTAATTGGGAAATTATTATATCATTCTCAATTAGTATTGACTTGGAAAATCCTTGGCCAACGTATAATGATATTTTATAAATAGTTTACAAATTTCATTAATTAAATGAATAGCAAATGGTAGAGAACTAATATGATTGAACTTAAAATAGAGTCGACATTAATTTCATGCTCCATGTCTAATCAGAATATTGTATGATAAAAGGATTGATAAGAAAACATCATACATGAAAATTTTACTCAAAATCACCTTAGCATTCCTAGATATTTTCTTGGTCATAATGTGTTGCTAGACACCAATCTTGGTCTATGATTATAAATTGTTTAATTTTAGAATAAAGATAAATTAAAAGGCATTTTAATTTATCTAATGGTTCTCAAACTTATTGGCAATGATTATAAATTATAATTCTAATAATTTATAATCATTGTCAATATGGTTGGGAACCGAAGGTGACTCACCTAAAGAATGAGTTAAAGAGAACAAAGATATTCTAATAAAGTTAAACTTGATTGTAAAGTTTGAGAAATTTTGTGATTAAATATGAGATATTTAATAAATAAGGATTAATATGAGATATTGGATCTTATTTAGGCATAATTGGTATTTAATTAGAATGATTTGTAATTTGATAGTTGTACATTAGTCTGTATTTTTCTAAGTAATTGGCATGTGTTTCTTGCATAATTATTGAATATTGTTGTAGTTTAGGATTCATTTTGTATGATTTCATTTAGTTTGATTTTCATTATTGTTATTTTATGTTTGACCTTAATTTAGGATAAGAATTGATCAATTTTTATGTAGGAAGGAAGATTGAGCAACTTAGAGATTGAGCTAGAGATCAAAGAAGAGAAGAGGGAACTCTCTATTGCAAATTCCCACCATCGTGGAAATCAAGGCAATTCCCACGATCGTGGGAATTATAATCCGAGACATTATATAAGGCTTTATTAAACATAGGATTTATGGACTATTAAAAGATAATTAAGCCTCCATGGTGAAGAAAGAACGAAACCCCTCTATAGGAAAGAGCCTCCTTGAGTGAAGAATACAAGTTTTGAGTTTTGAGGAAGAATTGAAGTCAACGATTATCATCAAGATTGGGAAAATAGCATATTAACACCAAAATTTCTAGATTTTGGAAAAGAAGAGAAGGAGTTACGTTATTCGATTTTCTATTGTTTTATTCTCTTTTAATATTTGTAAGATGGAATATTTGAGTGTTGATATTGTTATGGAGACTATGATTGGTTGATTTGTTTTTAGGGATTGCTTTTGAACTATTTTTGTTAAGTTCTTATTTTATTAAATTTAGTGAAATTGTATTTGATGATTGTTGATTTTATTTCTATCTTGCAATAAATTGAGAAAGTGAGTAAGGTTATTTGTGTAGGATTGTGCAATGAGAGTTAGCAACCTATAGACTGACAATCATCATGTTAATTGATTAGTTAAAAGAGAGATATCAGCTAATTCAATCGATCACCTATAGGATAGTTTAATAACTAGTGAAATTGGTGGAGTGATTGGGTAGGTTGAGAGATCATTCAATTGATTCCATTTAATTTGATTAGGGAAAATTAAATACACCTTGAGAGGGGGTAGTTAATACATTCGAAAATCTTATGTGAGACATAATTTGTTTAATAAAATAGGAGGGAGGAAAAATAGGGAGAAAGTGATCTCTAGTCTTTAGATTCTTGAATTCTAATTTTCTGCACTTTGTTATTGTCTATTGTTCATTATTAGTCTTTCAGTTTTAATTTAATTTTCTAAATTTTTTCATTACACAATTTCACTTCCTAAACAAAGTTTGATCTAAATTAAGTAGTGTCTGGCACCAATCCCTATGGGATCAATATCTTCTTTTTAACTACAAGTCACGACCCGTACACTTGTGGTTTTTGAGCATAAAATGAGTAGATCATTTTTACATTCAACAAGTTTTTGGCGTCATTGCTGCTGATTGATTGTTTAGCATTTTGTTTAATTTAGAATAATTTGATTTAAGATTTTTGATACTTTTCTTGTGTAATTGCAGGTTTATGAACACAAAGAGCGAAAGAAGTTAATAAAGACGAGTTTCCCGATATCAAGAGACACGAAAGAGAATTAAGAAGGGCAAAGCGTCTAAATTTTTTGCAACAAGATATGACTAAAGAAGGAGAACAAAGAGAACAGGAAAGGATACTGATGGATTTCATAAGGCTAGGATTTATTCCTCAAGGAGTGGTAAGACTGGTGGTTCAAGCGAACAATTTCGAGATAAAGCCGGCACTCCTTAACATCTTACAAAATAGTGTGCAATTTGACAGGCTATCTAATGAGAATCTGAATGCTCACATCACCAATTTTTGGGCAATCTGCGATACTTTCTGATTCAACGAAATGTCCAAAGTTGCGGTGAAGCTAAGATTGTTTTCATTCATATTGAAAGATTGGGCTAAAGCATGGTATAACTCACTGAATTCAGGGTAGATAACTGCTTAGGAGCTGCTTGCCTAAGCATTCCTCATGAAGAATTTTCCATTGACGAATACTAGAAGGATTATCAAGGAAATCACTAATTTTTAGTGGAACGATGTAGAATCTCTCTATGAAGCTTAGGAGAGATTTAAAGAATTGCAGAGAAGCTATCCCCATCATAACCTTCTGAGGGAGTTCCTACTACAGACATTTTATAATGGCATGAATCCAAGCACGAGAAAAACCATCGATGCAAAGTTGTAGATTCATTGATGAGGAAGACTGTGGAAGCAGCTCATGATCTTTTGGAGGAGTTGGCAAGCAATAACAATATGTGGTCTAACGAGAGGAGCAGACAGGGGCAGAAAGATCAAAATGGTATGATACCCATTGACCCTATTATTGCTTTGTAGGCTCAAATTACGGCCCTTATGAAGTAGTTGAAAAACATGCAAGGAGCATCTACCTCTACAGTGAAGGTGATGCAATTGTAATGTGAGCTATGTGGGCAGAATAAGCACGGCTCAGCGAAGTATTTTCTATTGGGAACTGATGGTACTGAATAGGTAAGTTACCTGGGCCTGCCGCAAAAGGTAACAACCCATACTTCAATGCTTATAATCCAAGATAGAAAAACCATCTAAATTTCTCTTGGAGTAATAACAACACAAGTGGCCAAGCAAGACCACAAGAACCTCTAAGATTTCAGCAAGATCAAATTGGAGTGTTGGAAAGTAAAATGGATAAGATGATGGAAATGTTGGGTCAAAACTGGCAGCTTATAGGGAGAATCAAAAGATGATGTTTGCAAGCTAGGAGGAAAGTCAGAAGAGGATGGAAGCGAAGTTTGATCAAATTGTGAAGAATCATGCCTCATCCATTCACAATCTGGAGGTTCAAGTAGGTCAACTCGTTAACGTTTTATCTTCCAAAAATGCAAGTAGCCTACTGAGCAACACTGAATTCAATCCAAAGGAAAGGATCATAGCCATCACGCAAACTCAGGAAAGGGGAAGTGAACTTGAAAAGGGAGCCAAGAGAGAAGTAGAAACAATTTTGGAAGTCCTTCCTAGTGAACTAGTAAGCGAGCTGATCAGGGAACTTTAACTTGGACTTCCACATCATATTTTTGCTCAGCAGAAGTCATCTTCAAGTGGAGCAGCGAGGAATTATAAGGAGGTTGAGTTAAGTAAGATGATGGATATAACAAATCAACTCTAAACAAATTTCACGTTAAAGGAACTGGTGAAGAAAGAGGTCAAAGAGCACATATAAGAAGGAAGTTCACATATAGCACAAAAAAAAAGAAGACTCAGGGGACTTTGTCATTCTGTGCAGTATAAATGGATTTAAGATAGCTAGGGCATTTAGATTTGGGAGTCATTCTCAACATGATGCCCTACACGTTTAGTCAGAAGTTGGGTTTAGGACAGCCAGAGTCCACTAAGATATTGGTAAAAATGGCCGACAGAACAGTGCATTAGCCAAAGGGGATCATTAAGAATATGCAGATATGGATTAATAGATTTATCTTCCTTACGAATTTCTACATACTAGATATTAGATAAGATGCAGAAACCCCGATGGTTCTTGGGTGACCGTTCCTGGCTACTTCTCGTTCAATCATTGACATGGATAGTGTTAGAGTAGTCCTCTAAAGGCAATCACCTTTAGCACTTTTATACAAACTTTATTTTGATTAATAAAGCAAAAGGAATTTTCATTGATTTGATATTCATTTATATATGAACTAAATTAATGAAGTCTAAAATATAAAACATAGCATAAAGGAAATCATGATGAGATTCCAATCATATGTAATTATGTGATGACCTATCAAATGTCAATGATTAATCTCATTATAGAAATGGTGAAAATATCCTTAGACTTAAGGTATTCAAGGATATCTTGGATATACATCCTGTGCATTGACACCATTCCTTGTTACCTTAAGATGAGGTCGCTCTTAGGGTGGTGATTGGGTACAGCTATTTATATTCGAAGGTAATTGGTTAGCCAATAAAGGATTTACCACTACTGATAGAAGGACATGACATCCACAGCCTCTTGTTGAGGTCATTACTAGGGAGTCTCTGGCCAGAGCAATTATGTGTCATAAAGAGAGTCTTCAATGACACATAGAGTAATGAGATCCCAGGACAAGAACTAACATCACTTGCACTAGATATGACGTAGTCAATCTAGTAGGAGTTGACACATAGCCTATACTCCAAACCAACTGGGGTATAGTATGCTAAAAGGACGAATTGCACAGTTATTGTCTATGGAAAGATTCATAGGTTGGATAATTAACTATCAAAGAGTTTATATGTTAATCAACTTATATTCTGGCAAATAGGAATCATTCAACCCTTTATGATGTGTTTGAATTAAGAGTTAATTTAAATACTTAAAATAGTCGGGAACCTAAGGGTCACACGCATAAAAGATCAGATGAAAAACAAGTGTTTATGGCCTATTTTAAGCAGGCCACGATTGTGCCTCATAGGGCCACGATTGTGCCTCATAGGGCCACGATTGTGGCCTAAGGTGAGGCATGCCACGATCGCCACGATCGTGACAAAAGCTACGAAATGACATATAAGTGAGTTCTTCAATTATTTGCACGAGGGTCCTTTAATTCTTACACACTTAATTGATAAAGAAAGGGTTCTAGAAGAGTTCGAGAGAGAGTGAGAAGTGTTCTTGAGTTATCTTTATGTAAATTCATGCAATTGTTGTATAAATCTTACATGCATGCAAGATAACCTTGATCTATCTCCCTTATTAAACATCTACTTGAATCCATCAAATTTGGTGTTCTAAAACCCTTATACATTATTTCATCTTCCTTCTTTGTGTGTTCTTGGATGATCAAGGAAGGGTTTGGTGTTTGCAACAACCCAAACAAGGAGAAGAATGAAGAAAGGCGGAGATACACAAGGTAAAAGGTTTACATTTCATGTTCTTTTAACATATCTATGCATGCATGTTTGATCTTATAGATTTAGGGTTGTCATGGTGTTAGAATCTTGATTCCAACACTTTCTCTACATCCGCATTCATGTGGTGCATGCAACCATGGCTAACCTAATAGTGATATCAGAGTAAGGTTTGTGCATGTAATAGATGATGTATTGAACATGTGCAAAGTGTTTCTGAGTTGTGACTAACTTGCATGTTATTTTGGAAAATTTCATGTAAATTGTAGATTTTTTCTGTTTTTCTTTCACAAAATGTTTATAAGATGTTTTATTATGTTTCTGTAAAAGGATATTGCAATTGAATGTCATTTTCTATTTTATTTCAAATTTATATCCAAACTATTCATATGTTGATTTCTCGGATTTTCTGAAAAACCGATTGCATATGCTGATTTTGAAATTTTCGTATTAATTCTAGAAAAAAAAAATTTTCACCAAAATGTTTATAAGATGTTATATTATGTTTTTGTAAAAGGAAAATGCAATTGAATGTCATTTGCTATTTTATTACGAATTTAGTTTCAGCTTGATGCATGTATAAAGTTCTCAAAATTCTGGAAATGTGATGAACATGTATGCATCAAAATTCCATATTAATTCTTATAAAAAAATTTATAAATTTTATGCATCCACATGCAAGATGAGATGTTGCCACCTGTATGAGATGCATGACACTTATTGTTAAAGTGGTTATCTTATACATGCATGATGTAATGGTTGACTAGCGTTAGAAATAATGTGACAAGTGTCATACATATATGATGTACTGGATATTTCTTATTTTTAATAAATAATTCCTAAGAATTAGGTTCTGGAATTTTTTTATTAGACACATTTAGAATGTGTATAAGACTTTGGAATTTTCCAAAATTAATTGAATTTGATTCAATTAATAAATAAACTCAAAGTCAACATTAGTTAACTTTTTGAAAGTTGATGGAGTTGACTTACTTAATGACTTCTAATATATGTATTTCGATTATAAGACCTAAATAAGGTTCTTTTATGATAAGAAATATATTATTTTGATGAAACTAACATGCTTAATGCATGTGCTTGAATTAGGGTTCTAAAAATTTTCCGAACATTGAATCAGTCTCTTTAGTGTCTAGTAGGTTAACTTATTTATCTTGAAGATTTTGGCTGTCAAGATAATTTTAGCATGTGCCGAAATTGTTTAGATAAATTTGAGATGTAACACCCACATACCCCCTGGAAGAATATATGGATGCCACACAAAACAGTACAAACAAACCAAAGCATTCAAAATCTTCCTTAAAAACTAATTCGGGTAAACATACATTGTATTGCATTACAAGATGGATTACAAATATAATACACTATACACATTGAACTTATCACAAACATGTCTTAAAACCCAATCCATCCTGTATTAAGGAAGATTTTGATTTCTTTAGTTTGTTTTTTGATTTCTTTAGTTTGTTTGTACTATTTTGTGTGGCATCCATTAGGTAGAATTAGATAAAGATGTCTTCATGAAATTGTAGCTTATCCTCTTAGCTTTCTAACAGTATAAAGTTTGACATTTTTGGATATCAGGTTGGAGAGATATGCTCCTTTTAAGTTGGTATGTGTAGTAGGGGTGTACGATCGTGTACATACACGAACGCGACGCCCCCATATTTTTTAAGATTGCATGATCATGTACAAGCACGATCATGCTTCCTTATGTGCACAGCTATGTTTCCTTGTGTGCACAGCCTTGTGTGCATATGTGGTGCACACCCGTGTACTTTCACGTGCACCAGAACTCACGCTCTTTTGCATAATGTTTAGTAGTTTGAGCATAACTCATAGAATATGGAACCAAATTGAATGATTTTTGTTGTGTTTGAAACTTAAGACATGGAATAACATTTGTTTAGAAGAACTTATTGTCTAAAGGTCATATTCTATGTCAAAATGATCATATACAGTTGACCCGAAACTGTCCTAGGAAAATTTGAAAAACAATATTAAACTTGATTGTGTAATTGTTGACATATATAAGAATAGGAGTTTCAACAATGGTTAAATTTCGACGTAATTGAGATGTTATTGTAAAGGATGTATGGTTTACAATGTTAAATTACTTAGTATGATCATAAATGAATGAATTCCAAAGACTTGTGTATTATGATTTGGATATGGATATTTATGAATTGGGAATTTCTGCTATCACATTGTGATAATTCTGGACCATCAGTTGTCTAAGGAGTTTGATAGTTGGGATTGTGTTGGAAGTGCTTTCTATGTGTGTGAAATATGTAATTGCTGAAATGAACCTGCTTTGTTTTAAAACTATTAAGTCCTAGTCGTGGGTAAATAGGAATGCCTAGAAAGGTCTGCAGCTGCTCCTGGACACATTTAAGGTGTTGACACTTCGGTGTCTCCTGATAATGATACTTCAGTATATGAGACATACGTCTCTCCTGATAATGACTCTTCGGTGTCTCCTAATATTGAGACACAAGTCTGTCCTGTTTTGTGATACTGATCATGGTATCTCCTGTATTAGTCTCGTTACCCATTTCTGTATAAAGGATTAGCAGTCTAACTTGTTTTATATTCTGATACATGTTCAGTTCTGATATAAACAAAATTTTGATTTGATATTTAAATTTTATATAAGATAAATTCTGAATTGATACAAAACAAAGTCTGTTTTGATACAAATTTTATTCTGATCTGAAGGGTTTATACCCTATTCTGATAATCAATTCTGATATCTGTACAATTTGTTCTGATACTTAAATGATTGGCATTAACATAAGAAAGGTCTTCTAGTGATAGATTTTATTTTGTTCTAAAATCTATTATGTTTGAATTGTTCTTTAATATGAACCTTCAATGAATGCTTATGATATAATTTGATTCGGTATATGTGGATGTTAGGTGACTATTAAACAGTTGCCAGTTTATGTATGATTTAGTTATTTCCCACTAAGCTTTATGCTTAGCTTGGTGGTTTTGCCCCGTATAGGTTCAGATAGGCAGATTTGAAGACTAGGACAATAATAATCGCAATGGCTAGGGATGACAATTCTGGTCTGGTCCACCTGACCCAACCTATTTTGGGCCTTGGTTGAACAGGCCACAGGTGGGCCGTGCTGACCCAGGCCACAGGCTGGCCCATCCTAGCCCGTGTCGACCACGGGTGAGCCTGTGGGCCATCATAGGAGAGGCCGGACCGGGCCATTGACATGTCTGACAATGGCCAACAAGGAATGTGTTTTGTTTTGGGAATGTATGTTTGGGTTGTATGTATAATATGAGACATGATGTATTTTGTTAAACGTTTGAAAATATTATAATACAGAGTGTATTTGAACTTAAAATATGTACTGTTTTGTTTAAGGGTTTGTAATGTAATAATCTTAATTCAGGATGACTTGACACAAATATTCAAATGAATTCAGTGTATTGATTAAATTCTGTTTAAAGTCGAATATGTATGGAAAAACAATGATTGATTGTTTGAGTTCGGGCAACGTTTTGTATTATTTTGATATGTTTTAAATCTTGTCTTAGGTAATATCCACATATCCTTCTAGGAGGCCTGTGGGTGTTACAGCTAAAGTTGTACCACTCATTATATGTCCCCGTAGACTTATAAAATGCATGTACTTGAATAATTCAAGGTTAAGGGCACCTCTTTGATGTGATAAGCAACGATGAACTCAACTAACAAAATTTAGGCGCGCGAATATAGTTGGTTAAGACTCGGGCTTACCACGTTAACATCTTCTCAATAGTAGGACGGAGAGAAAATTGAAGACCACACTTGAAGGTGTCATAATAAAAATTTAACTTTTTAAGATTGAAGTAACATACTCTTTCATCATCGTTAGGAAACATGATTAAGATCACCTTAGAGATGTGGAACTTTTTCCTCATATTCTTGAATTTAATACTATACAACTTATTAAGGTGTAGCATACTTTAAAATTCTCATTTAAGTCTCCAATCATGAAATCTAATTGCAAGTTTCAGATGCAGAAACTATTACCAAACCTGATTAAGCCAAGCTCATACAATACTTAGGAAGGGGGTAATTACTACGAGTGATGTAGAAAGGATTTCTATTAAACCAAAGGGACTCATGGCTGTGGTTCCTACAATTAGAGGCCACGAATCCTACATCATTCAGGTTTGTGGTTCCTATGGTTGAAGATTACTAATCCTACATTGCTATAGTTGATTAAGATAAAACTATTGAAACTATGTGTTTTACTCCCTAAATTTCTATCATGTATGCTACTTTCTATGACTTATAAAGATATATGTGAAGCTACCTATGGGTGAAAATGTCTATTAGTCACCTTAATATGGAATTCATCTTACGAAGAGCAACTAATCAAGAATGTGTTTTTTTTCACTCTAATAACTCTCTAAAGATGACAAGAGTAAGTTATCTCACACATTAGTCCTTATATAGATGGATGAATGCTTGAGATTGGTCTGGGTTAATAACTAAGATTGAATAATGATTCACCTTTTATCGGCAATAAAAATGTCAATATGACAACTATATTCACATGGAATATTTGTCAAAACTATTCCTAATAAAACTTTCAAGGGACAATTCTTACTAAAACTTTAGTTTGTCTTGATTAAGCCTATCAAAGGAAACTGAAGGATAGGTGAAGCTACAGATGGATGATTCGAGGCAAATTATCAACCTATCTACTATATACCTGTCTATTGAAAAATTGGAGATATGTTATTGAAGCGAGTTTCCACTCTATTGTAAGCAAGCTTATTAAAGAAAAGCCTTAGATGAGTTGTTGAAGATAGTTATCAACATGGAAAAAGCATAATGTTTTGGGTTTATTAAAGAAAAGCCTGAGATGAGTTGTTGAAGATAGTTATTAATATGGAAAAAGCATAATGTTTTGGGTGACTTATCATTAGGTGTTTATGTTATCTCACCTATATTTTTGTCTCCAATACGCCTATCGATTTATTGTTAACATTTTAAAAGCATTCTTGGATTATAATTTACCTACTCTTTGCAGACCAATAATCCTAATTGTTGACCGAATTATGAATGATTTTAGGATGGTCTGAAGGGTACTTCAATTATATCACCATCCTTATGGACTTAAGTATTAGAAGTCTCATTCTCGAGAACTAATGTTTTGATAAGAAATTAGAGAAAATAATACACACTTGGTCAATGTACGGATAGAGTTTTGCATACTCCAGACCTATGTAAGAGTTCTAATTAATCAAGAAAGGTAAGTCCGATTAATGTAGGATTTAACTATATAAGGAAGTAGAGTCCTAATCAAGTACTAACTAATTTACCTAGAAGATGTTTTATTTAACTATATTCAGAATAGTTAGATTTCAATTATACATCAAAGGGATTGTCAATAAAAGAAAGTCACCAAAGGTAAATTCTCATAGCCACTTTCATTAAGTATATTTGGTGATCTTCGTACATACTTATTATCTTTCAACATTATTAGCTTGAGAATCAAAATGTCTCTACCGAAAATACCTCTAATATATTAATAATTATTTTAATAATTATATCAAATTTACATCAGTCCTGCAACACGAATTCAATTTACATCAGAATATATCTTTTTTATATTCACTTTTACTTAATTTCAAATGAAATTCATGGGGGAATAAATCAATAAACGCTTTCTTTCTTAGAATTAAAAAATCATGAGCTTAAATTGACACACGTCTTAATAAAAGTATGACATCATATTGTGGAGTATGATTTATACTATATCAATGAACATATTTAACCTACTATAGATCTTTTAGAAGCATTATGATAAATATTTCAAGAGTTATAAATGATTAAGCATTGCTTTTCTGGAGGTAAGTCTCCTTTGAAAAATAACTTAATTAAGAATTTATACTAAAATTACCTTTGTAATTTTTTTTACCTATTCAACTAGATATTATAATTACATATTAGGAAGTACAGGGACTAGAAACTTGTCCACCATGAACATCTCCTAATGTTCTTCAATTATCAAAATTATTTTTGCAATATTGTAGTGATGAATATTTAACTGTGACATATCTTTAAGGTTCTAGGGCCTTTTAGTAACAATATGGGTACTTTTTTCTTTTTTGTTATAAAGAAAAACGTGATAGTTTGATTATGTTAAGTTATTGGTGGTTGTAACAAAGTTCTTATGCACCCATTTCTTAGCTGAGAGCAAGAGAGTAGGGTTGTGTTGGACTGCCTTCAAAAATAATTGAATGCCAGAAGGAGATTGACATGTCCATTTTTGCATGCTTTAAATGGGTCTAACGGGATAAATTAATTAAGATATTCAGAAACCAATTTAAGTAAAGACAAAATTATATATATTCAATCAATATATAACCCACATCTTACGTACAATAATCTATAAATGTGAAGAAGAGTAAACATAAGTCTTCATGCGTAGTTCATATGGCTAAAGAATATTGGGCCTAGGGCATTTTTAGACAAAATATACTTTGAACAAGGATCTAACCCAACTGCTTGTTGTTCTTTTCTAAAGCCGACTTTGAACACAAAAGTTGAACAAATACAATAAGAATAGTCAAAGTCCAAGTCTTTATTTTGAAAGTAATTGGCGTGCAAGTTAGTTTCTTTTAGACCTTGCATTTCCGTGAAGATTGGAGGACAAGAAACAATTTAGTATCTACGTCACGCTTGACTTGGAACCAAGCCCAAATGCAAATTCGGTTAAAGATTCTTCTGTTTCTTCAACAACTTCAAAAAATAACTCATCTGTCTATATATTTTTGTACTTGAATATAGCTAGTATTTCCAAGCGCATTTCCTATATAGTTCATCTTCCATTTTGTGATTGGAGTACGTCTTTCTACTGATGCTCACTCCATTGTTAGTTGACGATTGGTTTGGGAATGATTTTAGCAGTGAGCATTCACTTTCTTAAAATTAACAACTCGTGAGCCTCAATTATCATTAACGGCTACCATTTTATTATCAAAATTATTAATACACGATTCGTGCATTCGTCATTATATTGTTGTCTTCGAATTAGTTCCTATTCGAATTAAAAAAGGGAAAGATTGAGAATGGACAATGAGTTTCTGGCCATCACATGAGACTTGGAGACGCCATGTTTGATCTTTTTATCCTTTTAGGAAGACTGAGAACCAAAAAGGGTTAGTCAAACTTTGTTGGCTGTGTGTCTTTGCCACGCCAAGGCATGCAAATACAAAAACCTCTTCCACATATTTGCTTCTGTCACTCACGACAACTTCACACTAGACCCCCAAGTTCTTGTTTCTTTGCATCTTTGGGTCATAAAGTACACTTCCCAATTCTCTCCACTCCCAACTCTTTCACTGTCTCTGAGCCTACAAGCCTCAACAAGAACCTGACAACTATTATATTTATGTTTTCATACCCTACTTTCCAATAAGTCCAATCCCTGACATCCATGCAAATGGATGACCAATTCAAGCCGTTTCACTTATCTGGAAGAAAACAGGTGGTGACGTACCCTGCTCTATTTGTAATTTTGTATTTACCACCCAGCAGAAAATTCTGAGATTTCTTTCGATATTAATTGTCACTATAGTAGCTGTAAATGGATATGTTACTCCCAGTTCTACAGTTTAATAATTTAACTTGAAAGGAAATTGATTTCAGCTACCTAGCTGGTGCTATAATCTCTTAGATATCACGTGATGTTACTGTTCATAAAATACATGGATATACATGATTTATAGACTTCAAATGCGTGCTTTCTTTGTTTGCTTGCTCAAAAGGGTCAGATTAAAACATCAGATGATTTTTAACTAGAGTGACGATGGTATAGGAAAACCTCAGAGAATTTCTGAAACAACAGAGAAGCGGAGAAAGTATGTGAAATGCTGAAAAAGTGTAAACTGTTTCAAACAAATCCAAATTGTGACCGTGGCAAATGTGACAGTGCAGCAGTAATTTAAAACGTTCATCTTGAAATGCTTCTCCTCTCTGGTCCAGAAGTTAGAATATGAGAATTAAACTAATATGTGGCTCTAGAACTAACACCAATTTATGATATACCCGGTCACATTCATGCATAATTGGTCTTCTAAAAACGCTTTCTTTTTGCCTGTCTTGAGTGTTAAAAACTGAGAACGACCCAAGAGGTTATGATTATAGTCATTATATTATACAAATTCGCACTAGTTGCCAACCACGTATGAGCCGCTACATGTGGTCTCCAATAATACCAGCACTTAACTTAACTAATGTATAAATCACAAACGAGTACTGCAGGCCAAGCAAGATTCGCAGCTTTTTGTTGACGTGTAGAAACAGCATTGCTTCAGTGATGGCTCCGATCCCGAGTACCCTTTGTTTACTACAAAAGATATTTAACCCTGAGATTAGGTAAACTCCCCCGTTGTCACCAGCATATGCTATCTTGATCATGCACTTTCACCATGTATAAAAAAAAGGGTTTATTCCTCTACTTTTTGTGTTGGACATTCCATCATCTACAGTTGATAAGGTTAACATAAACTACAGGATGTTAAAGTTACGCCCTTGTCAATTATTAGTCTGCGAAAGGTACGCCTTGTAAAAGTTCAAAATGATCAAGTCCATTCAAGTGGCATAGGATTCTAATATACTAGCAAACCACATGTTGTTTGTCCTTTTGAAAGGGGTTATTGCAAAAGAACCACACAGAACCTTCCCACCATCATAAGAGTCCGAGGAGAGTGTGAAAGGTTCATGTGGAGGGTGGGACATAGAAGCAATGAACTTTAAAGAAAGGTCGATGGTTAAGAGTCCACAAAAGGCAGTGGGTCTATGGTTGGCTTAAGGGTTTGATAGGGGTAGAGATTTGCGGTTGGTCAATCAACGGTGAAACATCCGTGCAGCGTCTTCTTTCCTTTGAAAAGCATCTTCCTTTACTTGGCATTTTGACAACTTTTGGCCACTTACCTAGATGTTGACCTGCATGTGTCATTCGCTTACCATGAAAATGGTCTGAGGTGAGAAAGAGAGAGAGATGAGAAGGAATTTGGAGCGTT
Organism: Erythroxylum alaternifolium; assembly: GCA_027478495.1. Taxonomy (NCBI): domain Eukaryota; kingdom Viridiplantae; phylum Streptophyta; class Magnoliopsida; order Malpighiales; family Erythroxylaceae; genus Erythroxylum; species Erythroxylum alaternifolium. The sequence goes on from JANIIA010000003.1 coordinate 16,500,294, forward strand.
CAAAACATGTAAATAGTAACACCTTGACAGGCAAGAACCAAGAAGATACGGAAACCTGAAACCATTGCCGTGATCAAGAAAAATTTTTTAAAAATACAATTATACATCACCTTGTTTCTCTTCCAACAGCCATGATTGTGTAATAAAGGGCTAACCTTTTTGCTTCATTTTCAATATTTGGAAGATTACAAGTACAAATCATTGGTTTTTAACACACAACAAAGAAGCAAAACACGTAAAAACTAATAACTTACATCAAAGAGGAAGTAATTTTGTCAGCTAGAGAATACAAATCTTGGAGGAGGTTAACATCTAAAGCAAACTAGTTTGCAACCTTTATTTACTGATACAAACTGTACATGAAGCTTCTCTTGAAATACTCTTAAAAAGGTTGCTAATTCAAACAAGAAAACAAAGAAACTATAAGTACTAAAAAGTAAACCAAATAACAGGAGGCGAAATGCCCTCCGTAAAACTTTATCGATCAGTCAATTGGCCCTTTCAACATGACGTATGAAAACAGTCTCCAGATCAGGAGGAGTAAAGAACTCCCTAACCCCAGTATAGTTACACTTCAGAGTTGCTTTCCGCTTCCTTGGAGCCGGAGGACACGTCAATCTTGAAGGTATTCTCGTTTCTTCACTAGTCGGCGTCGTTGAACACTCGTCAGTTTCGCTCTCTTTCTCCAACGATTTTGTGTATACAGGCTTTAAGGGCGCTCTTAAGGCAATTCCGGCGATGACCCATTTTTTACCGTCAAATTCCAAGCCACCATCTACTTGAGGCTTTTCAGAAAGCCCCATGTTTTGTATTCAAAACCGACACCAAGTCACCAACCCTTCGAAGTAATATAGCAAGTAATAAGGAATAAAGGCAAACACAGAGAGAATAAAGATGGGATTTTCAGGATCGTGTGAAGATTGGTAGAGAATCAAACGAAACCAGAACGAAAGTGGCGAAAGAAAAAGAAAAGACAGATTAAAAGCTGGTAAACTAAACGAAAAGGAGATTTGGCTGCTTGAGAGATGGATAAAAAAGAGTTAAAAAGAAGCAAGCTTTGGAAAGTTGGAAGCGAGGGGACATAAGCGTAAAGGAAAGTTTTTCTGCTTTAAGATAGTAAATATTAAAGCGTTAAATGTGGGAAGAGTAATGTTCAATGTTCTGCATATACCAATCGCATAGAGAGAGAAAGAGAACCCGAGGAAACTCGTGACATAAGCTGATTCAATCTTAAACTAAGGCCATCTCCAACCCATTCCTCCAAAATAGAGTAAAGTTTTCTCTATTTTAGAGATGCTACAGTGTTTTTTACTCCAACCCACAACTCTATTTTTCA
>JANIIA010000003.1:16501729-16529736 GCA_027478495.1 Erythroxylum alaternifolium
TTCCTCCATTTTGGAGGAGAAAATGGCGTCTGATTGGAGTGAAAAATCACTCCAATCTGCCGATTCTCCTCCAAAATGGAGGAGCGTTGGAGTTGTCCTAAGTGGAAACTTTAAGTTAGAGAGAAAGACAGAAGAGTGCCCGTAAATATAGCTGACCGCGGGCAGCAACATGGGATTGACTTGCAATTTGGCGCCAAAACTTTCGGGTCTGGTGATTATCAACAGTACTCCTTGATTTTTTTTGGCACATACGATTAGATATCACGATTTTATCGGATTAATCTTATGTTCTTAAGACCTCGTTTTAGAGTTTTATAAGAGGTAAATTTGAAACTTTAAAATCTCTCAAATTTTTATATAGTGTGTATACTTTTGCATATAAAGAATCGTCACATACTGATTGATCGGCTACTGGTTGATCACTGCTTCCCCAATCAACATTAGGTTTTTATTAGCCCCAAATTTTCAGAAGTTCTATACTCCCATATTATCGTTGGAAGCGAGACGTCCGCAATTAATCTGACCAAGAAACATTCTCAGAGGGCTAGAAGATCATTAACAGGAAAATTTTTTCCTCTCTTCCTTTTGATGACTCGAACTCAAGACCTCTTAAAAAGGAGAGAATTAAGTGAAGAGTTGAAACTCATTAGAACACTTCTACTTATCACTCTTAATTCTGGATTTGGTAAGGTGTATGGTACGTGTATATGCCCATGTTATAGTCATCAACGGCGTTTTTGTTCCTTCCTGTCTCTATTAACATAAGGAATAATAAATCCAGCAGTCGGTTTTGCCTTTCTTATTCATTGGATGACTAAGGGCATTTGAAGAGTTGAATCCTCAAAACTTCTAGGATGGATGAAGGATCCAACATTAGCGTTTCTAGTATTAAGTGCTCTTATTTGAATAACACATTATGTTCTTCCCCTGATTCATGGATTTAAGCATTGTTTTCTTGATAGTGATGTGTCTATGTGATCATACTCCCTTGATGGCAATGTTACACTAGCATTTGTATCATTGTACAAGTAGGCTCAGTCAGATTGGTCCTTTCCAAACTTGCATGCTTTGGCCTTATGTCTAAAATCTACAAGCATAAATTGTCCTTGCAACTTTTGTGGATTGGTTTGTTCCACAGGGTTTTTCACTTTTCTGTGGCTAAGAACTAATTAAGTTGCCGGCTTATATGACAAACATCCAAGCCTGCATATCTGACTTGCACTAGAGAGTCTGCAGCCTTTGGGATGTAATTGGAATGTAAGCAAGTTTCGCTAGATTGGTGGAACCTTGCATAATTCTGGTTCCTTGATCTGGACTCCAGTGACAAGTGCCAGCTGATTTCCTAGCTATGTGAAAAAGTTAGCAGTAACTGAAGATGTTAAAAAACAGCTATGCAGAAAGGTACGCCACCAAAATTACTTTCTTCGGTGGTTACAATCGTCAGAGTTGTCCCTTGACAGCTATCTCATATTCCATTTTCCATCATTTCACGGATTCCATAAGCATACGCAGCTTTTTTATTCCCTGTCAGTAAATGTCAAAAAGCATGTTTTGAGACGTGACATCACTTCAAAAGCACTTAGGATTAGAAATTTTGTGCTTAATTGAGGATGAAGAGTTTCGACCTGTACTTACGGATAACACTAATAAAGAGGAAATGTTTTGTTTTGTTTAGTCATCCAACGATCTCGAGTCTTTACTCTTGACACACGTCATAAACTAGTAGAGCACTAGCGGGGCGTGGATGTAACGGTCTGGAAGTGTTCCTTTCTCCCTTTTCCAATCATTTAGAAGAGACCACAACAATCATAAAGAGAAATCATACGAGGGGATGGGGATGAGTTCTCCAACAGAATGAAGTTTACGATCATATATAATTCAAGAAGCATATGCCAAATGGCTGCCTATAGCCACAAATTATGATACAAGTTGTCACTTAAAGCATAAATTACATCCTTGAATAACCCCTGTAGTCGTCGTATTGTTCCATGAACTCGTCATTGAACTTCTTGAAACTGGACATGATTGCTGGCATGTCTTCCTCAGCGGGTAAAATAGTTGTTCTCAAGTGAAAGACCCTGTAAGGACAGGACAGGACAGGACAGGCAGTCATTAATAGCATTTTTAAAAGGTAAGTGCAGAAAACAAAAGCAGATTATGATATTCTTCTTAAAAGCATAAAGATAAAAAGGATAGGAGATCCTATTGCTGTCAAATGCAAACTTCCGGGGTAGATTGTAACACTTGAAGCCCAGGGAATGCGACATGAGATCATTGTATGCCAACTACAGTTAAGAGAAAATCCACTGGGCAAAAATTTCAGTCTTTTTTCTAAATGTTGTTCCAAAGAAGCCAAAGAGAAAAAGAAAGCCTTTTATTACTCTGACTAAAAGTAATTGATGAAGGAATAAAGTTAGAAGCATCTACCCTTCTTTCTGTCCGAATCCTGAACCAGGCACTGTGGAAATGCCCGTGGCTTCCAAAAGCTTGAGACAATAAAATACATCGGGAACTTTTCCAGCCTTTTTGGCAGCCTCTATTGCGAGGGGAGGCAACCGGATTTGAGGAAAAGAATACATGGCACCTAATTAACAATTCATCATGTCAGTAGAAGCGCCATCAACGATAGATTAACAAAGTCCATGAAAAGCAAGATAACAATACATTTAACAGCAAACTAACATACCCTCTGTAAAATTGCAAACCACATTTCTGCAGCTGTTGAATCCATCAGTCATTATCCTTGCTCTTCTCTTCAATGATTCAAGGATACCTTTGCTGCAAGTTTTGATGTTCATGTAAATTGTTAGTCACTCAAATGGTCACATCCTTCACGTGACAATGAAAATAACACACCTATACAGACAACGGTAGAAATTTCACTTGACTCTTTGATTCTTATTACACAGATTGTAAAAAGAATTTTCTCTGTTGATAAAATTTTACTCCTAAGTGGTATCCGTGTTGAAAACTTTCAGAAAAACAATCTGATTAGCATGAAAAGAAGCTCCAAAGGAACAAAATATAAGCATGTGTACCTTTCCCTAATGTACTGATCATATGAAATATCTCCAGGTTTGGGAGGGTTGACCATTAGTCCCATCTGTAAACAGAAATAAATAATTTTTAGCAATGAAAATATGAACGGAAAGAAAACTGGAGAACTCAGTTACATAATAAGGATTACATAAACATTCACATCGAGCTTACAAATATCTGAGCAGGAACATTTGGGCTGAGTGATATTGATGCAATCTTATAAATCTCATCAACTGTCTGCATCATCAATCAGTAATGAACAACAATAAATTGGAGGCTAAAACCAATTGAAATTTGACACCAAGGATCATTAACATGTACTGATTGTGAAAATAGGCTTTGAGACAACTATGTTTGATCAAAAGGATAACAAAAAAGAAAAATAACATAAATCTGCTTTATATGATTGAATAAAGCAGTGCAATCTTCTTCAAGCATGACCTTATAGAATAAAACCTAGATAACAAAAACTTGAATATTAAAAAAATGATACTCGGTCTCATTTAACTTATGCCGTACTCTGTTAGATTCAAATTCTATTCCTAAGAATGCATTGATCATGTTTGCATCACATTGTTGGCGTATTACTCAATAAATACAAGGAAGCAAACCTGTGGAGGGATGTTAGTCATCTCAAAGTACCCTCCACGCTGCCCACATTCACCCCAATATCCTTTGGAAACAGTGTGGAAAGAAACAAGCTGGATTTCCTTGCTTATCGGTGGCCCCATGTCCATCAAAACCTTCGGAAGTTGCAAACGGTAAAGTGTTTATGCCGGTTGAAACTCCTACTAACAAATATTTAGATCTAGCAGCCAAAAATAAGTACCTTTCTTGCACTAATAAAGGGGCGCTCATCCTGATATATGTTCTGTTGATAAACTTCATCTCCAAGAAGGACCAAGTTCTCTTGGTAACAGAAGTGTAAGATTTCTTTCATGTTAGCTTCACTAAGGCACTGACCAGTGGGGTTTCCAGGGTTAATAATCACCATAGCTCTTACCTGGTCATGTTACAACACGGAAGATATTTACTTGGTGGTGGTTAGCATCACATGACATTGTAGTCAGGATAACAGTTTTCAAAGCGCACACCAAAAGAAACTTGGATGTCACAGTATTGCATGCAAACAGAAGGAAATAAAAAGATATTCATTATCAATCCCTCAAACGGACTATGTGCAACTTATTTTCGGGGAATGGGAGGATAATTTGCTAGAGGTTTCTATTGTGTCAATCTGCCCTTGAGTAATTTCTGTTGAAACAAATATTTGGGGATGGTCGCAGGTCGGAAGTTTTCAAATGGACTTCCCATTCATTAGATAGGGAACGTCACTAAAATTGGCAATGAATTGATTTCAGAGTTTAAATGCTCAAGAACAGACAATGATACTAAGAACTGAAATCTCAATAGTACAAATGAAGAAATCAGCTCCTTCATATTGATCCATTCACCCGATTTCCAAAGTTTGACATTATGGTTTGAACATACTCCTATACCTGTACACATTGAAGGCACAAAAAAGCAATTGTCAAAGCATACTCACAGTAATTCCTTTGGAGCGAGCTTCTGCAACTGACTGTCTGAGATCATTAACGTCAAGACCCCAGTTTGCTGTCTCTTCCAGGAAATAAGGCACAAGGGAACCACCAAGTAGAGATATAGTAGCGGAGTAAAGTGGATATTGAGGGACTGGAACCAGAACCTGCAATATGCAAACTATTTTTAGGAGAAATAACAGAAAATTGTGAATCAGGATTGGATAAATGGCAAGAAAAGGATGAAGCAGAAAAAGCAACCTGCCAATTCATGATTGAAAGAAGCCTGTGTTCTATACATGAGGAAAACAAAAATTTTATGTAATCTCAAATTTTCATTCATTGTACATAAGTATATTACCCCATCTCCTGCACCACGTATAATTGTATTTAAGATCTGCATCACACCTTTGCTGGCGCCATCAGTGAGAAAAATTAGTTCTGGATCACTGTAAATAAATCATGAAATGATTCAGTTTGAGACTTGGCTCCAGGGCTAATAACAAAATATCTGAACAAAATTTTTTTTACTTTTTTTTGTTTTCCTTCCTTCTGGAATGGGGGTAATAGAGACATACAGATAAGAGAAGATGATGCAAAATTGCAATATCACCTTGGATATCCATCACGCCTTCTAATAAACTCAGCCACCTCCTTTCTGATTCCTGGAAGACCTCTTGAATCACTGTAAGCACCTACATATGATAGAAAGAATGCAGTTACATACCCAGTTACCGATATGATATTTGTTTTAGTCAAGCATTACAAGCTTGGACGCTACAGAACATATATCATTTCAGGCCTGTAAATGTAAGATGAGAAGAAAATTCAGAATAAGCTGACATAAAGTCATAACGACCACTTAGAAGAAAATATTAGTTTCGATTAATCAACAGAGACCAGGCTTTTAATAAACTGGGATGGTGGGACAGGCTAGAATATTTCTCACAACATGGAAATACACAGAAGGTAATGATACCCCATGGTTATTTTGAAGTGTGATTTCAGATAGCTTGATGCACTTTTTTGAAAGAGTAAGCAAAATATAAGCCCGAAAAAAAAAATACCTAGACCTCCAGAGGTCATTGCAAGATAATGTTTGGCCCTTGCAATTGCGTCTGCAGGGAATAGCAATCCTACATTAGGATCATCTAGGAGAAATGGAGCTTGGCAGAGAGCAACGACCTGTAAACAAACATTCCTTGTTTTAGACCAGATTACATAGCCAATTATGTGTCACATGATACTGATTGTCAAGGAGCGCATGTTTACTTCATATGTTTAGAAACAAAGATTATTCTACCACATCAATACCTGACGAGGAAAGCTCAGAGGCTTCTGACCTAGAGCATGAGGATTGCCAACATTTGTGAAAATAATCTATAAGCACAAATTTGAATAGTTAGAAACACATAATGACATTAAACATGATAATGGAATGCAAATTTCTCAAAAAAATAAAAATCCAAACAATTAAGCACAAAGTGGCATCTTATGAATTTGGGATGACACCAAAATTTTAGAAGATTCATGAATTTGATAGCATCAGATGATAGAAAACTATGAACAAATTCCAAGGTATAATGTATTATTTTCTGACAGCACTTGTAAGTATTAGAAAAGTTAAAGTAGTTCCATGGCAGATAAGACATGGTGCTAAAAAATATATTGTAATGCCAAGTAAGAAACTGAAATTCAATTAGCAAAAACAGCACATATATCAATTCCAAGAAGTACTCAATCAATCAATACACACCAGAACAAAGAGGAACAACTGAACTATTAACGCCAGTGAGAACTATAAAGACATCCCACTAATACAAAATTGAGGCATCGCAAAACAAAGAAAAATGAATGAGAACTCCAACAGCAAAGTCGACGAAGTAGAATATGATATTATGTTGAAACTAGCAGGTGCCCTTAGGAAAAGAGCCACATAGGGTTAATAAACAACTAATGTAACATCAGAAATGCTTCCAAAGAATAGATCCAACTAATTCTTCGAGACACATACAGAAATATGCATTGAAGCAATGAAAAGGCATGTGAAGTAAAGTATGTACCTTTTTCCCTTCCTTCTGAAGCTCAGAAGCTCGAAGATATAGCTCTCCTCTAACAGCATATTGGACCTTTTTCACATTTTCGTTCAACGATTCATAGTCTAAAGCTTTAGGAGCCATGGTTGGTAATGTACCTTGTTACCAATAACTGCTTGCTGAAGAAAGCCAAATATCAGATTATTCAGTTCCGACCCAGAAGGTTCACAGCAAAATAATTAGGGATGTCATTTAGCAAAAATAAAAAAGGACACCACTTATACTCTGTAATCAACCATCACCAGACTACTTAGTTGCCAATCTCCCAAAACTTCATCAAGAAAATCAAGAAAACAGCAATTGTACCTTCCTAATACGTATTCTTATAAGCGACACGGAGTTAGATGACTTGCGAACTCCTTATAAAAGAACAACGATAAGAGCATGAAAAGAGAAACAGAAAAAAGAATTATTAAAAAGAAGTTATTACGCAATAGTAGATGATCAAATAATCCGCCGCCGATGCATTTCTAGAACTAAAACTCTGCAAGCTCCAAAAATCGTTTGCTTTTCGCCACAACGTCATCAAAATCAAGGGAATAAAATCAAGAAACAAATGTTCTAATGAGCAACAAAAGAACCCATCCATAATATTGACACAAAATCGAAACCCGGAAAGTTTAAACAAAAGAAGTGACACCCACTTGACGAACGCTCAAAACCCGATTCCTGACACAAATCAAAAGCTCAAAACTTTGGCACGGAAATCACAGTTCTGATGAGTACCTGTGCAGAAGTCAGCCGTTAGTGTTCCTCACGTGGGCTGGAGCCAAAGTGCTAAACTGAGAAATATGTTTACAGGTGTTGGATGGTACTTAGTTTTCTTGTGTCAGACGGGAAATCTACGGTCGAAATATGATGTCACAAAATGGCACCACAAGAGCCACTGAAATGGGGTAATATGGATTATATACAAATCATTTTTATTTATTTGTTAGGACGAAGGGATAAATTTGGTGATACAGGAAGTGTGGTCTAGCTTCAAACTTTTGAGTTCTTGGTCTATATCGAGCCTCCTCTTTTGGATTTATGGTCTTCATGCAAGTCCTTCTCCAGGTCCCGGGAGCTTGTTGTGGCAGTGGTCGATCTGGGTGACTATTCTATGTCCCTGATCTCTCACGCAATAAAATTTTATTATGATGAGTATTTTAGATGAGTAAATAACTTAATAAAGAAGAAATTATATATGTATTAAAATGAAGTAGATGAACCTATTTTTATATAAAAAGTAATTTATTAATTAAAAAAATATAAACAAGGAAAAACTTAACTGAGGAAGAACTTGATTAGTGCCTCAATATATTTATATTGACTACCATATATATTATCATTATCATCCTTCTCAAATTCAAGGTGATAGAGAAGAAGACAACTTGAATTTGAAAACAAGTTCGCAAAATAAAGTGGTAGAGTGAGCTTTGGTAATTATATTAGTAAGTTGGTCCTAAGAGAAAACATAAATAAGATCAACCGTATTATGATGAATATGATGATTTATAAAGTGATAATCAATCTCAATAAATTTTGTGCATTCATGAAATACATCATTATAAGCAATTTGCATAGGACTTCAATTATAACAATGCAGAAGAGTAGCAAGTAGAGACGAAATGCCTATACTCTGAAGTGACTAGCGAAGCCATTGAAGCTTAGAAGTGGTATCAGCAAAAACTTTATATTCAGCTTTAGCGCTGAACCCAGGGACAACGTGTTACTTCTTACTGCACTAAGAGATAAGTGAATCGTTAAGTAAGAAGCACTAACTAATAATAGACCAGTAATTTGTGGGATCACCACCTAATTATCATCCGAATAATCTAACAACTGAAGATGAGATGAGTTAGAGTAATGAAGACCATGAAACATAGTACACCTTCGACGTAACGAAGAATAGCTAGATAATGAGTGATGTGAGGAACCGACATAAATTGACTAAAAATATGAATAACATAAGAAGAGTCAAGATCAGTAACAGTAAGATAAATAGACTTCCAAAAAGTTGATAGTAAAAAGTAATGTCAAAAAGAAGAGAGCTATAAGAAGTAGACAATAAGCATTAGCTTTAATAAATGTATTGCTAATTTTTTCATCAATAATACTTGCATTAAAGATAAGATCAGTAACATACTTGACTTGAGATAAATAATATTTTGCAGAATCGAAAGTAACTTTAAAACAAAAAAAATAGTTTGGATTCGTAAGATCTTTTCTTTTATTTTAAATTGGCAGCTAAATTTTTTTTGAGACAATGAATACCCTATATATCATCACCAATAATGATGTCATTGTCATATAATAATAACATAATATTACCCTGCATTGTATTTTAAATGAATAATGCATGATCATAAGAATTCGACTGAATACCAAATTGATGAGTAGTCCTGAATTTAGCAAACCAAGTACGAGAAGTTTGTTTAAATAAGGACAAAGCTTTTTGAAGAAGACAAACTTTATTTGGAGGATGATCATAATAAGGAGGAGGTTGCTAAATTGATTGAGAAAGATTTCTTGTTCTTATAATTGTTGTTTTTTTGGAAGCACTTAACGTAGCTGTAGTTAGTATTGGTGAGCACGAGTCAATCTCAAGAGGACTAGAATTACTAGTACTAATTGTCTCTCTATTATCTAGTCTAACAAATTATGGTGATGGAGATTGATCAAATTTAAAATTAAAACAATAAACTAAGAACAAATCAATGCAATTGTATAAATAGAATAAAAATTAAGCCAAGACACAATTAATAAATACAACCATACTCAAATTTCAAACCCCCCCATAACTTCTCATACAATTGTACTAATATCTTTCTTAAGATTACTAATAACTAATCATAGGTTGTTTAATATAAATCCCTTTTTAATTTAAACCCCTAAAATTGCATTAGTTGATTTATAAATTTTGCTATTAGGTTTGACCCTATTATCATATTTCTAGGTTTGCATGCAACTCTTTTCAATGATGCTAGATCCATTAATACAAAGGATTTCTCAATCTCAATTGCATGCAATCAAACATGAATTAGCATACTAACATCATTAATTCAAGAATAATAAAGAACGTATGATTTTTTATTATTCTTGAATATCAATGAAATTAAATAATACTTTAAAATAAAACAAAATTAGTATAAGGTTCATCATGAGGATCAACTTAACCAAGTACCATAAAGATTTAATTTCGAATCAATGATTAAAAAATCAAACCAATTCGACGGGTTTAACAACGAAAACCTTGAATTAGCCAACTTTTATGTTCGATTTTTAACTTTTCAGCTTAAACTTTAATAATCATTGTTACTAAAAACCAATCAGTTTATTAAATAATTAGTCAGTTTTCGTAAACTAATTGAGCTTTATAAACTAAAATAAAAATTATTTTCATTTAACAGTCTCCTTTTCAATTAAACTTTAAATTTTTCTATAGAAAAAGATAATCTTCTTCAATCATATTTCAAATTCTTTAAATTTTTTTAATCTTTAACTAGTTTTATGACGGTTTAATAATAATTGAACCTTTTAAACTTTAAACCTCTTTTCTTACTGGTTTAACTTCCAGCCTGATTTTTAAAACATTGTAGTTATATCAGACATTACATTAAAACTAAGAACTTGAAAATCAAAGAAAATATGACGAAATCCCTTTCAACCTTCAAGAAGTTCACTTTAGACTGATCAAAATTTAGTCTAAAGGAATCTCTTTGCTTACTCTTTGTTCTTTCTGACATCCTAAGGCTTCCAATTGTGTCTCTTGAGTTTCCTCCCCACTTTTCCTTTTAATTTTGCATTTTATAGTTCAATAATTAGGTTTTTGGGTAGTACACAGGCATATATATAGGCGTGTTCATGGTCATGTACTTTAAAATTCACAAGATCCTCTAATTTAGAGCAAAAACAATCTAAAATTTATACATAAACGTGTTCATCTTCAATACAAACATATCCATGGCCGCGTAACTCTTTAGAACTTTAAACATCTTGCATGAAATATGATCATGTTAAAATACACGGCCATGTACTTTTTAAACATGGACATGTTCATGATCATGTAATAACTAGAACTTTAGAACAACTTGTCTTTACGTGAAAGATGGTCATGTTAAGGTACATAGGCAAGTACATAAGCATGTCTTGCAGCATCATAACTTCATCAAAAGAGCTTGAAGTCGCTTAAACTTATTTGAATTTGTTCTTTTTGATCTAAATAAGTGAATTATGACTTAAAAATAAAACATGAACGAATTAAGTACCAAAAATAATTAAAAAACACTCAAATAAACAAGCAAAATATATTAAATACAACCTAAAATATGAAAAATTAACAACTTATCAATGGGATATAAACCTCTTCAGTGAGATCTCTATTTAAGAATGCATTGTTGACATCTATCTCAATTAAGGTCCAATGCTTAATAACATCAATGGCAATGAGAGTACAAAAAAAAGTTATATAGATTATAATAGTAAAAGTCTCCCCATAATCAATCCCAATATTTTTAAGTGAAACTTTAGCTACAAGTTGAGCTTTGTATCGTCCTATTGGACCATCATCATTGGTCTTGATTTTATAGACCTAATTGTAACCAACCACATATTTTTCCATAAGTAAATTAACAAAATCCCATATATGAGCGGAAGTAAGTGCATTAAGTTCTTTTTTTATTGCTATGTACCATAAAGGATTAGTGCTAACCTTATTAAAATTGTGAGGCTTATAAAGAGAAATAAGAGCAAAATAACAATGATAATCAAGAAGAGTGACATTAGGTTAACTTACATGAGAAGAATGATAAAGAGGGCGATTAGAAGAAGACTGAACAGTAGAAGAAGAAGGTTAAGGATCCATAGGAGGAAGATCATCAAGTGTCGGGCGGAGGTGGATTAGAACTATTTGAGCAATTAGGACTTACAAGAGAGCCGTCATAAATAAAAGCAATAGTAGGATTAGCAAGGAAGGCAGGAGATTAAGTGATTTTAAGGGAAGATAAGGAAGAGAATATCTTAAGTTACTAAAAAGCAACATGATAGGAAATATAAAGACACTAAAAAGAAAAAGATCCTAACATTAATAACCTTTATGGTCAATGTCATATCCCAAGAAACAGTATAATAAAGCTCGAGATTTTAATTTGTTGTATTTATGTAACTAAAGATGGGCAAAACAAGAAAAGCCAAAAACTTGAAGATTGTTATAATTAGGACAATATCCATAGAGTCTTTCATAAGGGAAAATATTATTTACGACAAGGGATACAATTAATTGTATAAACTATCGTAAGAGTGGCTTCACCCCCCAAAAAAATAGGACAATAAGATGACATAAGAAGAGATCATACAATTTCTAAAATATGCCTGTGTTTGCATTCTACACAACCATTCTATTGAGAGTGATTAAGATAGGAATGTTAAACGACGGTGCCATGAGTAGTTTAAAATTGACAAAAGGGTAGTGTCTCGACATTCTACAGTATTATTTGTGCGAAAAGTTTTGATATCGTAAAAAAATTTGAATTTTATTCATATTAACAAATTGAATAAAAATTAAAAACAACTCAAATTCATTTTTCATAAGATAAATCCATGTATACCAAGAATAATAATTAATATAGATAACAAAATATCAAGAATATCTATGCTAATATTAGGAGCAAGACCACAAATATTATAATAAATAAGATCAAATGGTGCAAAGGAAATAAAGTCACTAATTTTAAATGGCAAAGTATGATATTTTGAAAGTTTACATGAAATATAATCAAATTGATAATGTTTAACAAATTATAGAAATCCACTGGAAATCAGAGGTTGTAATTTATGAGAGGAAATATAACTAAGACGTAAGTGTCAAATACTATAAAAGTGATAGTAATAACGACTCTAGATGGCAATTCAAGAGAAACAAGCTCAAACAATCAACAAACCCTACGCACTGTCCCAAGAACCTTAGTCATCTATAAATCTTGCACAATAAAATCATGACTCAAAAAGGTTACATTACATTCAAGTTTACATAACTGACCAACAAAAATAAGATTGAGATGTAGTTTTGGCATATAAAACACATTGAATAAGGATAAATAAGATTAAAAAACATTGCATATATATTGAATAAGCAAAATAGAATTATCATTAGTGTGAACAATTGGTATGTGAGAGGGTATGGAAAAAGAACTAAATGACTGAGACTTATAAATCATATAATGACAACATGTAGAATCAAAGTAATCAAGGATTGAGACTTATTATGAGAGTTGATTAGCTTATTTATGGATGTCAATGAGCCGGGCCATGGCAGGCCGCGGGTCGGGCTGCGTCAAACCTAGCTCGTCTATATTTTTTTAATTAAAAAAATACAAAACGACGTCGTTTTGGACAAAACGAGGCCGTTTTGTAGGGTCATGGGCCGGGCCGAGCAGGCGATGGGCCATGGCCCGCCCATAGCCTGCCAAACCCGAGCCAAAAATGGGCCGGGCTGGGCCGAAATTGCCATCCCTAAGCTTATTATTCTTACCTTTAAGTTTGGGACAAGCAAAAATATAGTCCAGAGTTTTTTTTTTAATATTTAAAAAATCCCTTGGAAGAAGTAAAAGTGGTTGAAGTAGTAGGAGCAATAAAAATCACATATGTAGAAGGGAGAGATCACTTTATATGAAGATTATTAAGTTGAGCTTCCTCAAAGAGTAACTCTCGAATAACTACATCAAGATTAGGTAGCAAAGTGTAGCAAAGAAGAGAGTTGCCAACTAATTCAGACTTAATACGAAGAGTTGTAAATAAATGTCACATACATTGGAGACGATGAAAGGCATCATAAATTTATGTAGAACCTATATCAATCCAAAGTAAATCACAATATGACAATCAATCCCATAAAGTTTGCAACTCTAAAACATAATTATTAATGATCTGATTAGGTTGTTGATGCATATGATGAAGGCAATGATAAAGTTGAATTTGATGAACACATCTAAAACTACATAATATGTCTGTAAGAAATCCCAAACATCTTTAGCATCATTAAAACAATAAAATTTTAACTTAATACTAGGTTGATAAGTATTATGAAACCAAGTCAAAATTTGATAATTTTTTCTAGCCTAGTAATCGAGCCTCTCGGTGAACTTAATTTCTATCTCTTCATTTTGCTTGATGGGTTTGGAAACCTCACCAGTAATAATTTGCCAAAGAAGTCTTCCTTTAAAAAAACACACATCTCTTGAGCCTGTAAGTTGTAATTTGAACCATCAAAAATCACAGTAATAGAATGGGTGATAGAATAATAATTATTCAAAGTAGCTATAAAACCTAAAAATATAATGGAAAAAATAAATCACCTAAACCTAAAACTAAGCCAATAAGGAGAAATTTAGGGAAAAAAGCCTCAAAATAAATTCAAGAGTGTCAAAAAGAATCTCGAGAACCAATTTGTATTATAAAAAAACCAACAAAAAAAAAGATTAGCTAGAATAAAATCAACTAAAGAAGGTGTAGGACCATATAACTAGGAAAAAAAAGACTTTGCCTAGAAATTGAAACAACCTTACAAAAGGTTAGCTTTGATACTAAGTGCCTGTTTGGATAGTCTTATATCAGTAGAGCTTTTTTGAGAAAAGCTTTTCTAAGAAGTCAGTTGACTGTTTCGCTGTCAATTAAAAAAATAGCTTTTTTGAAAGAGCTTCATACAATAGATTGTTTGACAACATAAAAATAAAAAGCACTTTTATTAATTTTAACTATAATTTATTTTGTTGTAGGAAATAAAACTAATATCAAAAATAAATATTAAAACATATAAAAGCTAAATAATATTATAATCCCAAAATAAATATTCAAGTTGAGTAAATAGTTAAATACATAATAAATTATGCATTTTATTGTAATACAAAAAGATTTACAATATGTTCCCTCGCATCATTCATCTTGTTATTTTGGGATTATGCAATAAACAACATAGCTCCCTGATAAACAGCAACAGTTGGATGTAGAAAATGCAACATTAGTGTATGACCACAAAAAACCTATCAACTTTAACGTATATAAGAGCTAGTGCAAGCAAGAACAACATAACCAAAAAGCTAAGCTTACATTTATAGATGGAAGCTGTAGCCAAACTAGAAATGCAAACTTCATATGATAGTAAAGCGGAAACCTGCTGCAATATAGATTTCAGATTGTGGTGACCTCGCAGCAAAAATGGAAGCATCAAATCCCATAATTGAATGAAAAGAAACCAAACAACAAAACATATTCTCTCAGTGGACCAAATATGACGAGGACAATTTATCTGGACAAATTAATAGAACATTGTTTGAAAAGAATAAAACAGGAGTTTGATCAAAGTATTAAAAATACCAGTCAACTTGGTATAACTATCAATATCGCATGACTACTTCATTTGCTATCCAAAGAATAAATACTGTAAGGAAACATCCAAAATAGCTCTAGGAAAAGGATAACAGGCCGGGTTAAAATAAGCATACCATGGGAGAATTTTATCTGCAAAACCCTCTATCATATTAAAAGTTCCATATGCTGTAAATAACAAAGTTGGGCAAGGGGCAAGTCAAACATGTAATTAAGCATTATACCCATTTGGAAATGATTGTAAAATTTGATGTAATGAATACACACAGAAAAAACACCAATACCCTTTCCTTTTCTTTAATATGCTCATGAGTTGTACAACAAGGAGCTCTAAATTAAAAAAAATATTAACGTGATGAAACATAATTTTTTTCCTCAAAACTTCAATATATCCACGCTCACACATTCATGCAGTAAAAGACTCATTGATGAAAACCCTTAAATTGTACGAATTCCATAAACAGAATGATGCTTGAAAGAAATTAAAGAACCTTCATGCCAATGATAATAAAGAAAAATATGTAGCATTCACGAATTAAGAGACATAACTAACCTGTCCAATAGAGAAGCCATTTATTTTGCTCAAAGTAATCTCTGTTCTCAATGGCCTTGAACGTTGAATAAACAGGTAGTACAATTCCAATGGAACAGCTGCAAAAACCAAAGAATCATATTTGGCTTTTGGGATGAAAACTATTGACAATACGAATCATCTGTATTCAAATTCAACCTAAACCCCATTAAGGAAGATCAACAATGTTATTCAATCCAATATTATCAAAAAATTAAAAAAAACCTAATCGCACATCTAAAAACAAAATCTTTTCTAGGAATAAATAATAAACGTGGGAAAAGGAGAGCTAAGACATACCAAGCTGTACGGACAACAACGTTGGAATTTATTGGGGAAAGGAGCAAC
Source organism: Erythroxylum alaternifolium (assembly GCA_027478495.1). NCBI lineage: Eukaryota > Viridiplantae > Streptophyta > Magnoliopsida > Malpighiales > Erythroxylaceae > Erythroxylum > Erythroxylum alaternifolium. The sequence continues at coordinate 16,517,686 of JANIIA010000003.1, forward strand.
CGTAGCCCAACCTGCGATACGTGATTGGTCTGTAAGTTCACTCAAATAATTTTTTGCAAAACAAAAGAATTTGAGAAAGTTTAGAGAGAATTTAGGGAGAGTGATGGGTATTGGAGATAGTCTGGATGGAAAGATACTGGAAAACAAAGAAACGAAAAATAGAGATGAAAGTGAGAAGGCTTCACTCTTCTTTGTGTGAAGTTTCTTCACGAAGAAATGGTGAAGGAAAGCGAAAACCTAATAGTATATAAAAGGTGCCTGTTTGCGTTGTAAACGTAAATGACGAAAAAAAAGTCTACCCGAAAAAGTTAAAATGAGGGGTTTTTTTGAAAAGCTTCAAATTTGAGCTTCTTAAAAAGTTATATTTTAGCTTCTAAAAAAGTCATTTCTATTTAAAAAGTGCTTTTGGATTTTGCAGACAAACACTCATTTTTCTTAAAAATAGCTTTTGCAGTGAAAAAAAGTATTTTTTCACCCTCCAAAAGCTAAACTAAACAGGCACTAAGTAGAAACTTAATAGAGAATAAATTATTTCATGTGTGTATTATGTGTATTATAATGAAAGGGATGGACCTATTTATTACAAAAGAATTAGATTAATTATGAACAAAAAGTGCCTAAATATATTTACATTTATTATAACGTATATTATCATTATCAAAATGAAAAGAAAGATTAAAAATATGTTTAATCATATTACATCAATTTTTATTTATATATAATTTAATAAAGTATTTCAATTGAATATGTTATCTAAACTCTTAACTATATTCTATTTAATTTAAAATTAGTGGTAATTGAAATTTATTTTCAAACTCTATTGATTTATATTGACTAAATAAACCTAATGATAATCTAAAATTTATTCAAGTAACTAAATGTATAATTTACAATTAATGATAATTATAATTAAGGATGGTAAAAAAGGTCTGAGGTTAGTTTAAAGTCAATAAGTTTACCTTGTGTCGATCGAGATTTAGGTTAGAATTAAACTAAAAAAGGTTCAAAACTTAAGCTTTATCCACATATAAAATGACCCTTCTTTCTCTTGCATCTCTCGTCTCTGTCATTGTGTCCTAGTTACCACCATTACCACTTACTACTGCTTCTTTGCATCCCTCTCTCTATTGTCAATGCTAGAGATGTCAAAACTGACGCAGCCCGCCAGGCCCAGCCCGATTTTGCCCAACCAGGCAACGGGCTAAGCCCAGCCCGTGGCTCGCCCGTTACTTCAAAAATAACATTGATTTTGAAGTTTTGCTGAAAAAATATATCGGATAGGTTTGGCCCGGCTAGACAGTGCCCGTCGGGCCACGAAACACCATAGCCCGGGGTTAGCCCGACCTGACCCATTGACATCTCTAGTCACTGCTAACTGGTGCTTAGTTTCTCTGGTTATGTTAGATTAAAATGTTTTGATTGCTTGGTCTGTGGTCACTATCTTTTATTTTTGCTTTTTAACCCTACATTGCGTGGTTAAGATTAATGTGACCATTCGACCACTGCTTATAGATTTGTCTATGTATACTAAGACAATCTCATTATGGATGATTTTTAACTATATTTCTCCTCTATTATAAATGCACCATCAAAGTCATCTCAGAGGAGCAAGATGATTAAATGTTAAACTCTAGATATATGTGCTCGATAATCTACAAATTTTATGTTATGTTTGAGGTTTCTTATAATTAAGATGAACAATGAAAATAATTATGAAATTTACAAGAAAATTAGTTATTGTTCAGGTAAATAAACGTATAGACATGGGAAGAACGTAATATGTTATTATTCATAATCTTATATGCAAGAAGTAAAATTTGAAGCCAAGTAAGGAGATCAATAAACAATAATGTATACACAAGAGGAGTAATTATCAAATTAACAAGTATTCAAGAGTTGGATTTGTAAACTAAGGAAGGAAATATATATATATATATATATGGAACGGACATAACAAATTATAATTACAATGTTTCAAACTTAAAGTTAGAGCTTTATAGGCTATATGGAGAAAGCAAAAGTAGCCACCCTTTTTGCTATGTTTGACCTTTTGGTTGTACTACTAATGATATATCCTCTACTTCTTTACTATTTTAGGGACTTCTATAGCTATAAGGCTTACTACAATTACAAAAATATTGTATATTTTCTTCTTTATCATTATCATTGTGATTTTTAGACATGTGAAAGAACTTTTATATAATCTATTAAAAGACTATTATGTTGATGATTCAAGGTCCATGTTTTGATACATTAAATCCTTGGTTTGTGGTTGCTGATGATAAATTTTTAGTTTGTATATCAACAACTACTATCAAATATGCATTTGATATTTTTTTTAAAGTATATGTATTTGAAAATGCTCATTTCCTTTAGACGTTTTTGTTCCACTCTTCATGACTAAAATTTTTATTCATGTAATCACATGAGTTCTAAAAACATTTTAAGATTGCTTGTTTATTATTATTTCAAATGGATGAAATTATTGTTCAATAACACAAGCTAACATAATAGAGAGTCAATATGGTACCCAGTAATATACCTAGTGAATAAACATTTTAGACTGAAATACCTAGTTCTTTGAAGATAAGAAGTGATATTTGGAATTACTTCATCAAAAATAGATCAAATGATGGATTTTATAAAGCGTAATGCAAATACTACCATAATATTTTGGCTGGAGGTTTTAAAGGTGAAACATCTCGTTAAAAGGTATATAGACTCCTGTAATAAAGAAATATGGTATTAGAAGGTCAAACTCTATTGACCCTTAACCTAATGAAAGAAAAGAGTGAAATGACTTCCACGACTTATGATTTTGAAAGATCTAAATATTTATTTACAAAGTACACTCGATTGTGGATAATTAAAAAATTATAATGTTTGCTACATTAGTTTAATCAAATTTCAAGATGAGAAATTATAATATAACGAAGAAAGACATCTTCAAGATTTATGAAGAACAAAAGAATTTGATATTAAAGATGTTGTCAATTAATCACAAATGAGTTGCAATTAGATCAGATATGTACATTGTTGACAATTAAAACAAGGGTTATATAGCAACAACAACGCATTACATTGACCATAATTGGATTTTATATAGTCAAATACTGAGGTAAATAATATTGTTTAATCAAAGAGAGGGTAGAGGCAGTTTAAAATATCATAGTATAAGGAATACAACACCTAAACAAGTTGAAAAGTTACCCAGTATCTATTGTTTAAGGATAGGACTACTGGGGTATCTAATCTTATTCTCTCCCCTAGCTTTTGTCTCTTAGTGTCAATGTCAAACCAGCAGAGTGCTTTCATCGTTAGTGTTTTTTCTGATCTCTAAGCATTTCACTGCTCCACTAGAAATTCTGTTTGCCCTTACTGTACTCCAACTTGGCGGTTTCTACCTCCTTTCTAGGGTTGAGCCTTGGGATTTGACAGCGGAGTTAAAAATGCACCTACAAATGCTTTATGCCCAATCATTCTAGATAGCACTTGTATCCTCTGTATTACTGCAGTTGTTGACACAAAGTTAGCTAATCAACTCATAAAATTCCTTAAGATTCACACAAAGAAAAGCACTTGTCATTCATGGTTATTAAGGGCATTCTGAAAATGTGTGGGTCGAAATATGGTCTTCAAATTCAGTTTCGAATTAGTGGATGCTGTCAAGGGGAGTGACATATCTTGTCGGGGCAAATTTTTTTAAATGATGCCTTTATTTCTGTATCTTCCAACCACTTTATCACCTACTTTGATGTCCCGTTTCTATAAAATATATACACAAATTATTTCTGGATTATAATTGGAACCACCTTTTTTCTAGACCTATCTCACATCAAAAACTCGACCTCAGACCCCTATAATTAGTTTTAGACAAGTTCCTTTCAAGTAGATACCTGAATTCCAAGTATGGCTTGTAATAATATATCCTCGAGGCATACAACGATTTTTTCGCCATTTGAGATGCTAATTTACTAGCTAAAATATCACCATCTCTACCCAGGATCCAAGCATCACAACTCCTTTTTATCTAAATTATGAAGTTAATGGGTTTTTAGATGCGAGATTTCTTAAGTAATCTTTTCAGAGCCTTGGCTTGTCACATTAGTCTAAATGGCAGGAAATCACAAATCCTTCTTCCCCATTTCAAATCCAAGTGTCGCCTGATCAACAAAACAAATAAAAATCAATAAACACTTTATTGCCATTTTGCTGATAGAACTTGTCGAATTTGTCCCTAACAGAAAACAGAAACATATGGAGGAAAAGAACTCTCAATACTTCCTTGATTTAAAGTAGCTACAAATTTTATTCTCAAAATTGCCAATAGAATATTAATACTTCATATAAATTTGCAAGGTTTACTTAATTGGTCAAAATATTTAAACGTCTAGTCTAAAGAAGTTGTAGGGCGTGAAAATATCCAAAATTTATCATGGTACAATCCTCTCCTCGTTGAGCCCCTTTCTTTAAAGCACCTGTTCTCTCGAAGTTATAGGGCTACTTTGTCGAGTTCCTTAGAGAGAATTATTTCACAATTTAGACAAGACCTGGTACCAAATTCTACTAAATAATTATTCCCTACTATTATGAATTTTTGATTAAATTATTATAAATTATCAATTTTTTGATTAAAATTTCATTTATCAATTTGTAATGACTGGCTACATTGTGGAAGAATCCATTTTTTTCACCTTTAAACATAAATGATACTTCCATAAAAAAAGGTTTGGAATTAAAACCATCTGATTTGATTTGTTCTCAATAGTCATAAGATGATCATCTTAGGGTGCTCCTTTTGTCAACAGATGCCACATGTTTCGCTATCATTTACGAGATTAGGCTAGCAATATCTAAGTGGATCTTTGATTCTAATAAAGTGATCAAACAATGGCAAAACAGATGATAAAGAAATTTGACAGTTATCGATCTATAATTTATAATACTATGATAGCTATCTCTGTATTTGCTCTAAGGTATAAGATAGAGGAAAGTAATGTTTTAAATTAGTAGTTGTATAGAGGCCAGACTGAAGTACATATTATAACAACAACAAATTTATAGAAGTCCCACTAATATACAGGGTCTAGGGAGGTCCAGAAGTACGCAGACTTACCTCTAACTGGTAGAAAGGTTGTCTTTGATAGACCCATTTAAAAAAATAAAAAAATACATATAAGATAATAATAATAAAATAAATAAATAAATACTTACAAATAAAATATAAAATAATAAATATAATAAATAATACAATAAATAAAGAAAAATGTTAAGAATAAAAATAAAGGATAAAATAAATAAATAAATACACTAATAAAAAAGAAGGCAAGTAAATAAATAGAATAAACAAGTCATTACAAAGTGAGAAAGTTGTTTGATCATTCACAAAAGACATGGGAACCAAAAGTGATGGTGATATAATAAGCAAAGGAATCAAAAAATTTACCACTGGATGAGCTAGTATAGTCTTTCCTTACATATGATAAGAGGCTAAAGGAAATACAAGAGGTTGGAAGAATAATTAAAAGAAAAGACATCACCTTCAAAACTTAACATGTCAATAATGATGATTAGAAGTTAACCACCTAAGTGAAAGTCATGGTACCAACCTTTATAATAAGAAAATTCAAGAATTTTTTAAAGAAGAAGAAAGTGCCAAAACAGAAAAAGACATTAAAGGTGAATATAAGAGTGGATTTAAATATAAAGCTAATAATGCTTTCTATGAATGTAGGAAACGTATGCATGCAAAGTTCTAATTTTCAAATCTTAAAGAGAACAATAAGCACGACAAAAGAGAGTTAAAGGAGAAAGAAGCCTTAAAAGTAACATGAATTAGTTTGATCAATTCTAAAAATGAGAAATTCGAGCACGAAGCTGCAAACATATTCTTTGGCATATGAAAATGAGGTCCCCAAAGCCTACTTCAAGATGATAGTGAAGATGATCTTATATATGATGAATACTTGAAAATCTTAAAATATTAACAAAAGTAGGAAAGAGATTATCTTTAAACACAAGTATATAAAAAATTTGATATATGCAGTAAAATATTAAAAAAAAATAATGCATCATTACATGAGTTTTGCCAATAAAAACTAGATAACTTATTGAATGAAAACATCGCAATTAGAAATGATATTGATAAGGTAAATTCTCACTCTTAAGTTTCAAAAAATGTAAGAGACAATTATATGTGATATTAGATTATAGGAGGCCTCAGCTATAAAGTTATTTATGAGGCTAAGTTTCATATTATTATTAGGATATAAATAATAATGTAGTGCTTATAGGATGTAGAGAAGCAAATGTGCATATTGTCAATATCCATGAGCTTTCTAGTAATAGTGTAATGTGTATGAAGTCTACGAGTGAAAATGTTTAGATATCATATAAGAGATTTGGACTTGCAAAATTGAAACTTTTGTCAAATTTGGTAAGATAACATCTTGTATATCAACTTTAAATGTTAAATTCTTGGAGGACAAAGTATATGAAGCTTATCAAATTAGTAAGCAATTAAAAAGCTCCTTTAAAAGAAAGAACATGGTAACTTCCTCTCAAACTTTCCATCTTTGGCATACACATTTTGTTTCATATAGAGAAGTAACTGTAGAAGGTAAACACTTACTTATCATAATCAATAAGTTTAGTAAGTTTACAATGCTCTATTACTTACAAAGAAGGAAAATATATCTTGATGCATTTGTTAGACATTTTAAGAAAGTCAATAAAAAAGAATTCAATATAATGTCCATAAGAAGTAACGTAAATATTTTGAGAATAATAAGTTTGAGTTATTTACTGAAGAACATATTGATATCATAAAATACTTGTGGTGTAGTTTGTTTCATGATTATCAAATTTAAATAGATAAAAATGTAGATCGTTGTAATTCAGAATCAACTTCATCTTTTATTAATACTTTATCATCAAGTTCAGTTGAAGGTTTGAGTCTTTTTTTTAAGGAAATCATAAAGAAAAAAGGGGTTAGGATGATAACTATTGGCAATTTCAGTATCTATAGTTACTTCTTAACTTGATTTTGGTTCTAGTTGTTGAATTGTAAGTTCTTATCATAGTCAACTTCATCTTAAAATCATGAAGCCCTGATGTGTGTCTGAATTTGGCTAGATGTTGAAAATGTTTAAGGCAAACTCTATACTTTATGATATGTTAGTTTTTTATTTTTTATAATTTTAATAATCATCTATCATAGTATCTTATTTTTATATTATGATTGGTATAAAGAATGTGAATGTAATGGAGACCATTCTTCCAATTGAAAATTTGTTTGAAGAAATATTCAATAATGAAGGTATATTTATTTGTTAATCATCTGCATTCATTTAATAAAATTTTTCATAATTGAGCATGGTATGTACAATAGTTTTCTATATGTAGATGAAGTAGTGTATATTATTAGTGATCCAGACTGTAATGATAAATTAACCTATTTTCTACTATTGTTGATTTGTTTTCTTTAATCTTTACTATTTTGTTTTGCATGTAATTGATTTGAGCTATCATTAAATCTTGCAAATGAAAATGTACGTAGTTGAACTTTCATAAACTTAGTTTCTTTATATCAAAAAAGAAAATTTTATGTTATTGCCTTTATCATAATGTGTTTAGATAAGCTCAAGTTTTACTTCAACTTTTAGAAAGTGATTGCTTATTTGACAGCCTATGGTGGTTTCCTATAGTTACATCTTATCCAATATTTGTTTTAGACAATTTGAATCTCTTTAGGAAGAATACTTGTTTGTTGTATACTTAGTGCTTTTGATATTGACATAATATATTGTATTATTTTGGATTCTATCAAAGAAGTTTAATTGATTAAAGGAAGAAACTTTTGTAGACTGTGTTGGACTTTTGGGTGTGTTTTTTAATTTTTGTACTTGGCCTGACTTGATCCAACTTAGCTCAATATGAGCAAAGCTGATTAGGCTTAGGCTTAGGTTATAAGTTCTAGGGTCAATTGGGCCTCAGTACAAGCCTGAATTAAAATAAATTTTTTTGACTCAGATATAAGCCATAGGCAATTTGAGCATAACTTATTGCCATCCTCAATTATAATCTATTTAAAATTTTACTACAACCTGAATTTTTAATTAGTAAGTTAAGTGGTTCAATAATAAACAAAACACATGTTTACAATATTTAGTATATGGTACGTTGCATTTTTTTGAAGTTTCAAGAGTTTTACCTAAACTTGACAAAGTAATTCAGGTTTGATCTGAGCTACTAACTCGGTACAAAGTTAAGGATTTGACTTAAATTGATTAAGTTTCGAGTCGAACTTGAAAATTTTAAATTTTAAATTTTAAATATTAAATCCGATTTAGTCTTTATGGTAGGCCCTACTCAAATCTCGACATATGCATTGAGTTAACCTTACAACTCTAATTATGCTCCTTCTTATATTCTCTTATGTCTTGTCGTTCCTCTTACGGACCATTTTTTTGTTATATTTCATTTTTTCTCTAAGTCTTAGGCCTCTTATATCCTGACTTACAACCGTTTGTTTTGTAGCCCCTGGTAGGTATCTATAATTATGAGTTCTGATTGAATGAAGACGAAAAAATGGATACCAACAGAGTCATAATATTGATAATCATTACAGGTGATATTTGTATCGTAGATGAGTAAGAACTCTTTTGTTTGAATCATTCCTCTCATATTTTTGTTTGTGGATTTAATTATTTTAAATATAGATTAAGATTCCCAAATGATGAATAATGGTTAATGATATAAAGAGGTTAATAGGTTAAATCTGTTAGAACTCAATCGTGATCGAATTATGGGCGTAGCGGAAATCAAAACTTTTTACGGATTCCAAGCGGATCTTGATAATTGATTAACTTGAATAAAACAAAAATACGAATCATAAGAAATTGTACTTGTTCGTGTTCTCGTTGAAAATCCTTTGAAACTTTCCAATTTGTTAACCACGAGTTGTTCAAACTTTTAGCCTCTGATGATATCCACATAACAACTTCTCAACACTTTGAGAGGAAGAATGTAAGAGTGCTAGCTCATTTTTCCTTTCTTCCTATTAATATAAAAATCATTAGGGTGGTCTTTTAATTTTATTAAAATTAAATTATTTAATTATAATTAAATTCGTACTCTAATCATAATTAACTTAATTTTAATAAAAATCAAATATCTTATATTTGATCTCCTAAAGTTTCTCAAACTTTATAATTAAGTCCAACTTAATTAAATTGATTTTTCCTTCACAAATTGTTCTTTAATGTGTGACCCATTAAGTTCCTAATATATTGGCAATTAACATAAATTATAATTCTAATTCACAATTAGAATTAGAATTAGATAAATTAAAACTTCTTTTAATTTATCTTTAATTCTTCAATTAAATAATTTATAATCATAGGTCAAGATTAACGTCTAGCAATATATCATAACCACCCAAATATCAAGAATGTTAAAATGGTTTGACTTAATATGTTCATGTATGGTTATGATGTATAATTTAATCCTTTCGTCATCCAATATTCCAATTGGACAGAGTATGAATATAGTTTCTACTCTTTTAGTCCAATCATGTTCGTTCTTGCTAATTAGTAATTGATTTATAATTGATATTTGAAAACTCCTTTTCAAATTTCAATTCACTTTGGTCAGAGAATTCCATAAATTATTAATAATCAAGAACAGTAAAACATTCTCTCTAATTACTTTAGAGTGACGAATTCTTTATTGACTTACTCAACTATCTTCATATGGTTCATACTACATCTAATTACTACAGACTGAATTATCCTAGGATAGTTTATAAGTAGCATCAAAACACAATAATTCTCACATAAGATACCTTTGTAATCTCAAGTCTAACGATCAATTATATAACATCATGATGAGAAAATCTACAAACACATAAGTAATATTCCATTTGGGATTCTCACAATCGTGTCAGTTCAGTGACTTATTCTCTAGTAATTACCCATGCATTAGTTTAAGTATCTCCATACTTTAATTTTTGAGATTATTTACTTTCTTCATAAGAAAGAAATATAATGTGTGCTAGTTTTACCGTTTCAACAATATCTCGTTTTGATGAAACTACAACTAGGAACATTTAAGAATACTACATAAATGTAAATTAAATCTCACAATTATGATCTCATCATGATTTCAATTACACTTTAATTATTCTAATGATTTTATCTTTAGTATTAAACATCAAATGTAATTAATGCGTAAAGATAAAGAATGCCTTTATTAATAATTTTGTCGCTAAACTACAACCAAAGTGATTGACTATAGGACATAAACCAACAAAATCAAGTGTTTGCCTACCTTTCCTAATTTTGCCTTTTGATAGCTATTTACGTACTTTCTTATAAATGCAATAATTACGGAATGATATGAGCAAATAGATTGTTTATGATTGCTTAAAGGATCCACTAGGACCACCACAGATACAAAAAGAAAGGATTATCATCATTAAGATGAAACAATTATATCCAATAGTTGTTGAGATTATGCACATTCTTAAACAACAAAATTGGAAAATTTAGATGCCATTGGCAAGCAACAAGGCATTACAATGGCAGACCAACTTCCAGATAACCCTATAACACTTTTAGACGTCGGTTAGTAATTCACTTCGTGTTCATTGGAGATCCAAGGAGTTCGTCTATTTAGTTACTTCATCATATATAAAAAGGATAGTATGGTTGTCAAGATCTTGCATTCTAAATACAAATGGTTGACTTTTATTATCTCTTATATTCTATGCAATACAAGTTCACTGCACTAATGCTAAAACCACACTCAGAGCAATCTCTCAATCGGAGTCATAGTAAACATTTATTTCGAACTAATAACTGAGGTAAATCTCACACCATAATCATATTATGCTCTTTAAGATGAATTATATTTTTCTTAAAAAACATGCAACCTTCATCGTTTATCTCATGATAAGTAAATCTTGTCCCTTACATACCAATTACAACTTTTTGGTACCTATGAATCTTTACTTTGGTTTAATTGAAAATATTTACCTTACTAATGTGCTTGAATATATTTCTCTTTTTATATTTAAGACCAGTCTTGGAACAATCTAATAAACTCCACTTCTACATTTTCTTTGTGCCATATTTATTTGTTTGGTTGTTTCTAGAAATAAACAATGAGAACCAATGTTTAAAAAATCGTATTGGAAGTTAAACCAATAAATCAAGAGATTTAAAGTTTAAAAGATTTAACCAATATTAGATCGTCATAAAACCGACTAAAGATTAAGAAAATTGAAATATGATTAAAAGAGATTGTTCTTACCTATCGAAGAATTTAAAGTTTAATTGAAAAAAGATATTGTCAAACGAATTTTTTAATCATGATAAGAACTACCCGATTCTTATTTAAAATAAAATTATAATTAAAATGATTTTATTCAAATAATTAATTTCTATAAATTTCTAAATTTAGCTATATGACATTTGCATCGAATTTTTTTTATGATAATAAACTTATAAAAATATTTAATAGTTTGAAAGCTACATATTTAATAATTTATATAATAAATTTATAATTTTAGATTAAATAACAAATTCGGCTATAATGAATTTTAACATAAATTCATATCTTTGTTGTAATTAATAAAAGGGGAATTATTTTTGGCAACTCCAACAGTCCAGGGACTTCTCATGGATTTTTAATCATATGATTAGCTTACGTGACATGATTTATCCCTATGTCAAGCATAGGTAGGATGATGGAGAGGATATTTGGTTATAGTATGATAATTTGACCAACTATAGTCCTCAAATTGAGTTTTCTGGAATTAGAAACCGAGTCCTTGCTATGCTATAGTGTCTATGCTTCTTCATAACGGTGAATAAGTTGGCAATTTTAGTGGATTTCATTTAATGACAGATTACCTACCTTACATGTAACAGCCCAGACCACCCGCTTGCAGATATTGTCCGCTTTGAGCCTTGGCCTCTCGGGCCTCGCGCTCTCACGGTTTTGTTTTTCCGCAGGACTTCCCAGGAGGTCACCCATCCTGGTACTGCT